>JAQFYE010005395.1:0-12020 GCA_034694305.1 Protaphorura glebata | reverse complement strand
ACGAAGTCAGGGGACAAGACTTTGTCAGACACTTCGTAGGCCACACCGTACAATAACTCGTTCTCAAGGAATACAACCGGGTCAGGATCTCTAATGGCAGCTTTCATAAGTCCTCGACAGTCCTCCGCGTTAAATGGTGAAATGACCTTTAAAACAATAACAGCTAGGGACAGTCCCTAATAACAGCAGCAAAAATTGTATGCGCCCAATTAACTCCCCACATTACTTGTCTATGGGACAATGTACCTTTAAGCCTGGACAATTGCTGTACCATGCTCCGTAACACTGAGAATGCTGAGCTCCAACACCTGCAGCGGCACCATTGGGTCCCCGGAATACGATTGAAACGTTAATCTATGAGTTGATTTAATTGTAACAAGAATTATTTTACAAGCCTTGAATTTCCTATTGTTGAGGTGAGATCAAACTCTTGATAGTGTCACTTACTGAACCGGCTGACATGTAAACTGTTTTCGATGCTGAATTGATTACATGATCGATAGCTTGCATAGCAAAATTGAATGTCATGAATTCACAAATGGGTCTCAGGCCAGCCTAAATACAAAAATACATTTCTTGAAATACTGTGTGACGTGTCCCATTATATTTTTCTTCCTTTTCATAATCACATTCGTTGTAAAAAAAAAATCCGAAAGTATTATTCTATTTCGTGTTATTCGTACTCAAATTAAAAATTTAAAACCCAAACAACCACAAAATTAAATAGTGTCTTACAAAAGCTGCACCCGTTGCAACACCGGCGAAACCTATCTCAGTAATTGGCGTGTCAATCACCCTCTTGTCTCCAAACTTCTTCCAGACACCACGAGAAATCTGAAAATACAACAAATTCAAAATAGAATATTGAACCAAATTATAATATCGTAGAGATTCTACAATCTACTAATCTAATCTAGAACTAGCAATAATTTCATTAAAATTGTACTTTGTACGCTCCATCCCATCATATTGAGCAACTTCTTCACCCAAAATAAAAACCCGACTGTCTCGATCCATTTCTTCATCAATAGCTGTGTTGAGGGCATCTCGAACAGTGAGCTGTACAGATAACAAGTATAATCATTTTATTTAATCATTTAATTATGATCAATTTAATTTCTAAGAAATGCAGTTAAGTGACAAAATGATATAATTTTAAGTTAAGATAAAACGTTCCAACTTCCAAACAATTCGTATCGAGGATGCATGGAAACTAAACTACGAACGATGAACTTTACAGTCGGAATTAGCGACACTCACTGATCATTCAATATGACGTCATTCATGTTTATGTTCTGTGAGCTATGACGTCAATGCCTTTTATACAAACATGGCGTATTCAAATTCAAAATTTAATTGGAATCTCGTACCTGACGGAAGATAAGGCGTTGGGGTGTGGATTAATTTCAATGACTATACAATCACAAAAGCGATTGTTGTTTAGGAATTTGATAATAAAAAATAAGGAAACATTTTTTTGAGAAACTACTAATGGAAGGTTTTCCAAAATTATTGAATAAGACACGAAATGGTTGTGTTGCTGTACACCAGGAACGAATTTTCAAAAAGTAGGCGTATTTACGTATTTTGAATCAGACATACCTTTTTGCCTCTGGTAGCAGTTATGGATAAGTTCCTTCCAAAGACATGGTGCCACTGACGTTGAGAAATTTTCTAAAAATTGGTACATACGAAATATTTTAAGGTTGTTGTAGATAATTTTAAGAAATACTTTACTACTGATTAAATAGTGACCAACTTTCTTTTCTATTTCTTGACCTTCATTAATCGACTTACTTGAAGAAGACGAGTTGATCTACTGGGTAAAAGTGCCATTGTCTTGGAATTCCTCCACCTGATGTGTCCAGTCACAGTCCAGCCAAGAAGGGTCAAAGTTGAAATTAAAAGAGTATGTCGAATTGGATGAAAAATTTTCAGGAATACTTCGACTTCTTCACGAAGAGAAATTCAAAATTCCCGGCAGTAGATCGTCTATGATTCTCTCAAATCTTTGAAAACCAACATACCCCAAATTTCTAGTCCATGATTGTTTGTTTGTTTGTTTACCTCTATTATTATGGCAGCTTATGATGATTGTTACAATTACAAGAAGATTTCTTCCGACTAGAATATTTTCTACTACTAAAATTACTCAATTTCGACTTTTCGACTTTTTGACGAAAATTATATGAAGGAATGACAAATAAAGAATGTATTTCCACACATGCACACGCACATGTGCATGTGAACATGCATGCAGTGAAGATGTTTGAGTGACTCACATTACAGACACGAATCCGATCTTTTATGAAGGAATTTTATCTTTACAGTGACGGAGCGGTGTTCTTCCAATAGGACTAGCAATTAAAGCCCGCCAGTTGAATGTGATCCAAAAAGAGGTAAAAATTAATCTCCACTACCACCGAGTTTCAATATTCAAAGCAAAATCTGTTTCCAGTCAACACCCATGTGGCACAAAATCTTTCTACCTCAAATTCACTCATTTAGAGAGAGACGACGCTCTCTAAAAATTATTAGCATCACCTGATGCGTTGATTTCTTAAAAATATTAATTTAATAAGAAATTAATAAATGAAAAAGTCCGTGTCCGACGTCGCCACTTTAGCCGCTGACCAATTCTCAACTCAACGCTTTCCAATCTCTGAAGAGAAGCATTGTGTTCAAGAATTCAGGAATTTGACCCTTTAGGTCCTTAGTAATAGTACAGATTTTAATATTTATGAGCTCATTCGTTTCGGAAACGCTGTTCAGTGGACGGGAGGAGGCAAACTGATACTTTCAAATGTTTAACTGGATGAAAAAATTATTTAATATTCGGTGGAGAATCGTGTCTACGAATTCTAACCAATTTACACCAGAAACAATCGAGAATTAATCTCAACTTAGACGGGCGAAGTGGATTTTTATGTTCCAATGACTAATGACTTGATTTTCTTATTTTCATTTTCTATAAATAGTGAAGAATATTTAATGCTGCTTACCGGTAACACTAACCACTGCAAATCGGAGCCGTTAATAATTTTGCAGGATATCTGCTGATGAAGGGAACGAATTGTTTCCGAAAGTTTTAGAATAAATACTTGTTTTCAAAAATAACCCAATTACTCCAATCCACTTATATAATTCTTTTTAAAAAGTTCAAAACTACTAGTGTAGTTTTAACAGAATTGCATTTTATTAGCGTTGCGTTCAATATGTAACATAGCTGCTAATTGCAGCGTTACAAATGGTTTGTGATATTAATTGTAATAGGAGTAAATAAATTAGAGCTTGAGTTTGATTGTGACAGTTTGATGGCATTCTCATAAATTTTGGTAACATTTTTATAAGGTCGCTGGTAGAAACTGGAACGGACGTATTCTTTATATAATGGATTCTTATTTCTTATCTCCACCTCGCAGAAACGATCGGAATGTTGGGAGCAGTGAAAACTAAAAAACCTGCTTTTAAAATAAAGTTAACTGACTTGAAAAATTTTCTGACTCCGAGGTTTTCAAAGTAAGTAAAGCATGAAATAGTCTTTCAAGCAAATTTGAGGAATACCTAGATAAGGGCAATCTGTAACTGCAGTCATTCGTAATCGTGAGTCTACCGAAAATATTTTTTCGTGTACGTCGTAAATACCCAATTCGATATAATCGAATCCACGACGTAAATCAAAATCTCGCATTTTTAAATAGACTTGAGTTTGATTGGACTTTATTGAACGCATTATCTCAGTTTATTTCTTGTCCGGAATGTACGAATCGACCCAATCTCGGCTGCTTGCTTCTATTGCGGCCGGTCCATAACAATTGCATTTTGCATTGGAACTGCCAATAGGTGCCAACCTGCCAACTTCTCCGCAACGGAATTTCGAATCGACTACATAAACACTTGTATCTTTTTTAGGAACAACAATTTGAGGAATCAGTAATTTAAATTCCTGTAATTCCTGTAATTGGGAATATTTTAAAACGGAATTTATCAAGAAAAGTGTATTAATGTCATACCGCACATGTCTGACGACAATTCAAAGCGATCCAGAGGCTTGCCTCATGCTGCAGAGATCTCGATTCGCCACAGCCTTACAGTATGTATGAAAGTTCTTGGAAGTTTCTTGAAATAATTCAATTTAATTATGATTACAACAGGTGAACTTTGCAGACAAGGGATCAAGACAAATTAAATTTGACCACTGTATCTCCAATAAATTTTGTGTCATTACATTTCTGCTCTCAAATTGGTTAATCTGAGTTGCATATTCAAATTTATAAACAGATGGGCCATCACCCTCCTTAAACGTGACTACGACACAAAAAAAATGACTAATTCCGAATATTCCACTTCCACAAAATTCTGCTCTCGTTAAACATACTTTGATTTTTGCATTTTCATTTCAATTTTTGCGTACTCAATACATTCTTAAATATTTAGTCAAAATTCAGAGAAAGTAATTATTTTAAATCTTTTCGACACAATTGACAATTCAGACACCATCTAACAACATTTTTGAGTTACTCAGTTTCCCGCCAACACCCACGTGGCACCAAAATCACTCAAAATCACTCATTTCAGATAGAGATCTGAGATGACGCTCTGTCTGTAATGTCTGCGTTTCAGAAATTATTTGCATCACCTGATGGGTTGATTTCTTGAAAGAAGTAAATTAATAAAAAATTAAGAAATAAAAAAGCCAGTGACTGACTTCGCCACTTTAACCACTGACGAAATCTCAACTCGACGCTTTCCAATCTCTGAAGAAATTCAACCCGTAGCAGGTTCTTAGTATTGGTACAGATTTTAATATTTATAGCATTATTCAAGTCATGTAACAGTGTTGAGTAGATTAAAAAACGCGAAAACTAAATACTTTATTTGTTTAACTGAGTGAGAAAATAATTTAATATTCGGTGGAGAATCGTCTACGAATTCGAACCAATTTACACCAGAAACAATCAAGAATTCATCTCGACATAGACGGAGTGATAATCCGAAATGGATTTGTATGTTAAAATGACTCATTTTTCTTATCCTCATTTTCAAGAAACAGCGAATAATATGTAATGATGCTTACCTGTCATACTAACCACTGCAAATTGGGAATTGGGAATATTTAAAAACGGAATTTATCAAGACAAAGAGTGTTAATGTCATAGTCATACCGCCCATGTCTGACGGCAATTCAAAGCGATGCAGAGATCTCGTTGGGCCATAGCTTTACAGTATGTTCCTCGAAATAATTCAAATTAATTATGATTACAACAGTTGAACTTTGCTGGCATTGGCAAGGAATCAAATCAAGGCAAATTGAATTTGACCACTGTATCTCTAATATAAAATTAGTGTCTCTGCATTCCAGCTCTCAAATTTGTTAATCTGAGTTGCATATTCAAATTTATAAACAGATGGGCCATCGCCCTCCTTAAACGTGACTTGGACACAAAGAATGATATACAACTTGCGTCATTAATTTTTTATGAAAATTCTGTTCTTGTTAAAAATATTTTGATTTTTGCATTTGCAAGTCTTCAATAGGCACATATCAAAATATCAACTCAATTTCTTGACTGATATTCTTAAAATCCATACAATATTAATTTTACTTTTTTTTCATTTCAAATGGCCTAAGGCAGCCAAAGAAATTTCACACCATTTCATTTCTGATTCAGAAATGTTATTTTCTAAAATCTGTTCATTAATAACGAGATGATGCGCAGTCGGGATTTTTCTGTTTTGAAAGTAGGGTAAAGTAGTATGAGTATTCACGCTAATGTAATCAAAATCACATAAATAATATAAATGCAACTCTTGTTTTACCATTTTCTGTATACATTTCACTGTCGACGAGTAAGGTCTCTGAGTCTAAGATTGGAGAAATCTGAAACTAGTGTAAATTCATATAATCACATAACTCAGAAGAATGAATTGGCGTGTAGTTGAAATCAAAAAAGTCGAACAAAACACGTTCAGATCCCGTTTCCAGACTTGAGTCAATTAAAATACATTGGGAATTGTAATTTCAATTACAAAATACATTACCATTACGTAATTGTAATTGCATTTAATTACTTTCAGAATGCCAGCTGTAATTTGTAGTTGTAGTTAAATACTTTAGAAATTTGTAATTGTAATTGTAATTTGTAACTGAATTTATATTTTTCTCAATTACTTTTCAATTACATAAAATTTTGACCATCTAATACAACGATGTAACTATGCTCTTAGCACACATGTAATCATCTTTCGAGGAAATTATTTGAATTGTAATTTGTAATTATAATTGCATTTTCAAATTACGTAATTGTAATTGAAATTAATTACTTTTCCATTTTTGTCCACGTAATTGTAATTGTAGTTAATTACTTTCGAAATTTCTCCATGTATTCGTAATTATAATTAATTACAATCAGAAATGAGGGTCTAATTTGTAATCTGTGAGTAATTACATCTTTAAAGTATTTGACCCAAGACTGCCCGTTTCTTGAATATAAATTAATAATAGCGCCAGGATAGACGCATTCGGGACTTAGCGTATGTGGAAAGGGGAGTATTTCAACACATACATAAAAATGTAGAATTGATTTAAGACTTTTGATTTGTACTATTTCTACCTGTAATCGATTTTCCGGTTGATTGAATTTACCAGAATCGATTGAAGTTTTGCTAATCACCCTTAAATTCAAAATTACAAAAGGGTGAATATTTTCTGATTTTCCGAGAAAATCAAGAAACAAATTGAAATTCTCCAAAAAAAAATCAAAGTTTATAATGAAAAATTGTACCATGGGAAATAGGAAGAGACAAAAAAGGACAGAGAGGACATTCTCGTTCAAAATGAATTCATTTCACTCCTCGAGGTAAGCAGTTCAATTCAATCTACCTAAACTGTTCTTTAGCGAACAAGTTAATTATGTAATTTAACTAAAATTCGGTAATACGAGGAATTATTTTTTCATTCCGTAAGACGCTGAGACTGAAGCTGTCGATTTGCAACAAGAAATTACTAATTTAGAAGAAGAGAAAGACGCTCTTACTACTGCCTTGACATAGGGTCACGAAAAGTGCCTTTGGTGGGAAAAGAAGGTCAAGTTAGCTTGGGGGCTCCGAGATTCTATTAAACAAGAACAGGAAAGTTCGACCTTTGCTCTGAAATTGGCGATTCATCACATGCAAGTAAGTCAGGAAAATTTTTTAATGAAGTTGTGGGGGAATTTAAATATTATAGTAAAAAAGTTATTTTGACAAAGCTCAATCTTTTCACAAAGGATATCTCGCAATGAAAAAGTGTGTAGTACAAATAACTGAAAACGCTGAATCTTGCGACAATTTTTGACCATAATTTTGTGCACCACGTCGTTGTCGAGATAACTCAGAAAGATCAGTGATTTTCTAATTCATGATTTTAGCAGGAGCGAATTGGTTAAATAGTTATGTACTACCCTGTTCTAAAACTTGAGATACATGCAAAGGATGTCTATTATGATAGAGAAATAGGACGAGAACCGTTACACTTGCGAAACTGATATTTTCATGTCATAATTTTTAAAAGGGTTTATTATTAAACGCCCCGTGTCTATTCCCTGTCTCGGGAGAGTAATCGTAGCATCGTCCTTGCAATTAATTGAAATTGAATGATTAAATTCGTGAAATTAAATTCTGGAATGTACATTCGAAATTGAAATAATCTATCCAATATGAACTTTGATGCCATTAAATCTATTTAATTTCTGCGCTACTCAAGTGAACACACTACATGTAGGTAGTTCTTGAGAGGCCAAGTTGGAGTATAGTGGAAATGTTTTAAAAATCTGATGAAAACTTTACGGTCCGATTACAATTTCGTTCTGCGGAGTGCTCGATTTCCTTGAAATGAAAATGTCTGGTAGTTGCTGATAACATTAATTAGCTACAATTTCTTTGGCGAAACACGTAAATAATCCAATCCAATCCAATATAATCCACTCCGCAATAATGTGCAAGTGCAATTTTCAGATTATTATATCCCTCAATATTGCCGCCATTGCGTTTCATTAGAATTCCCAAATATTGCGCAAATTCAAGTCACTGCACAGGCCAATATTGCGAGCCCGAGATCCATGCGACAACAAAGGAATTGAAGATTTTAGACAAATTGAAATTTCACAAAAATTCTATGTAAATTATCCCCACTCATTCTCACTACTCTAAAATTCATTTAACGGAAATCTAAATTCTAAAGACGGTATGGAATTACCAAATTCATTAATTGGTAATTTTTGACTCCTGCTCACATCTGATGTGGAGCGCTATTGAGATTTTGCGGACATGTTAATATTTTATATAAAATTGAAGCAATAATTGTTATTAGTGACAATTATTATTAGTGACAATTAGTACTACTTATTAGTGAAAATTATTATTATTTATTATTAGTTAAAATTACTGACAATTATTGCCACTAATTTCATTAAATAGATTTTGAAATACTAAATCACTAAAATTGTGGATATGAATCTGAGCATCAAGGAAAGGAATTCCCCAATCATAGCAATTTGAGCAAAGAAACCGATTGGTTAGATCTTGATTGCGATTTGCGATGCGCAAGATTGGCCTCCGCAATGTAATATTGCCCTGCAGGGAAATATTCCACTGAGCGCAAAATTTCGTTGAAGAATTGCGCGGTCATATTGTATAGTGGAATCGTAACCTTAAGGATTTCCAACGCTCGACTTTTTCACTTTTGTTAGAGGTATCATCTACAGGCCATATGGAGAGTAGAGTAACCCGGTCATTTCGGAAAATGTTTGCTTCGATGCTCGACAAATACATCTTAGGCTGTTCTAAAAATAATTTCACAATTGACAATGTTTCTGAAGTTGAGGATTACAGCAACAGCATGCAGACAATTTTCTATTTCGCATCTTAAAGATAGACACTAAAAGCTGACGTGACTTTGTCAAAGTTTGACCGCAATTTTACAATTAAGGACTGGCTGGATGGATTTGGCATGTGAATTTACCTACGTTTTGACCTCGCAAAAACCGGAGTCCAAATCCTCCATTTCTGCATGGATTTTCATAAACTCTTTTTTGTTATTTTCCTGGACATCTTGTCTCATCCTACCGAACGTAGGTAATATTGTCTCATCTACGAGACTGACAATTCATAGGAATCAGATAGCACGCACGTCTAGATTTCCCTGAAAAAAAATAATTTGATTTTAATAAAAAACAGAAAATCACATACAATTTATACACATAATTCTGCATTCAAAACCACAACCAAATGAATTACTGAATTACTAATTAATTACTTCTATTGAATTTTCTGAAAGAACGTTCGCTTAACTTAACATTCGAACTCCTGCGCGATGCGGACAAATGTCCACACGTTTTTGTAATGAAAAATCTCTGAAGGAAATTTTGGCTGCGACCATCGAGCGCCCAGGTACTCCTCAAGCTTGAACCGATTTTTCTAATGTTGAAAACCTCATTCCGCAGATGGCAACACCTGATTTTACATTAATTTTACAAAATGAAGGAAAAACGAAGCCTGTGTTAAAAATTTTCGAACTCAACGCTTCAAGCCATGCGGACATTTGTCCTTATGGTGGGTATAATGTTACAGTGTGTGGACATTTGTCCTCATGGTACGTGATATTGAGACAACTTTAGGCCAGTATTCCGAGCTGATCCGTGGGATTTTATATTTACAGTGATGGAGAGCGGTGTTCTTTTAATAGGAGTAGAAATTAGGCCCGCCCACTGTGACCAAACTATCCACCAGTCACAGGAGTTCCTTCGGGTGAATGTGATACAAAAAGAAGTAAAGAAGAATCACCACCACCACCGAGTTTCAATTCAAACCATAATCCCGACAATACCCGCGTGGAACCAAAATCTTTCTACCTCAAATTCACACATTTAGACAGGTCTGAGATGACGCTCTGTCTGTAATCTCTGCGTTTCAAAAATTATCAGCATCACCTGGGGTTTATTCCCTGAAAAGGAAATAAATTAATAAAAAATTCATAAATAAAAAAGTCCGTGTCCGATCGCCACTTTAACCACCGAACAAATCTCAATTCAACGCTTTCCAATCTCTGAGGAGAAGTACGTGTCAAAGAATTCAGGAATTCAACCCTTAGTAGGTGTTTAGTATTAGTACAGATTTTAATATTTATGGTTCATTCTAGTTCGGGATCGGGATGTTCAGTAGAAGATGGTAAACTAATGTCTTTAAATGTTTAACTGAATGAAAAAATTATTTAATATTCGGTGGAGAATCGTGTTTACGAATTGTAACCAATTTACACCAGCAAAAATCAAGAATTCATCGCAACTTAGTCGGGCTGAGTGAGAATTCGAAATGGATTTGTTTGTTACATTTTTTTATTATCATTTTCTATAAATAGTGAAGAATATGCAATGCTGCTTACCTGTAACACAAACCACTGCAAATCGGAGCCTTTAATAATTTTGCAGGATATCCGCTGAAGAAGGGAACGAATTGTTTCCGAAAGTTTTAGAATAAATACCTATTTTAAAAAATAACTCGATTACTTCAATCCACATATAATTTCTTTTGGAGGGTTCAAGACTACTAGTGTAGTATAAACAGAATTGAATTTTATTAGTGTTGCGTTCGATATGTACATAGCTGCTAACTGCAGCGTTGGAAATGCTATGTGATGTTAATTGTAATAGGAGTAAATAGTCTAGGGCTTGAGCTTGATTGTGACTGTGACAGTTTGAGTGTATTCTCATCTCATAAATGTTGGGAACATTTTTATAAGTTATCTGGCAGAAACTGGAACGGACATATTTTTTATATATGTAATGGATTTTTATTTTTTATCTCCACAAACGAGAGCGGAAACGAGAGCAGTGAAAACTATAAATTCCAACATGTTAATAAAGTTAACTGCCTGAAATAATTCTGACGTTGTGGTGTTCAAATTAAGTGAAACAATTACATAAAATAATCTTCAAGCAAATTTGAGGAATTGGATGGGCAATCTGCAATTTCGGTTATTCGTAATCGGAGTCAATTGAAATTATTTTTTGGTGTACGTCGTAAATACCCAATTCGATACAATCGAATCCACGACGTGAATCAAAATCTCGCATTTTTAAATAGCCTTGAGTTTGATTGGACTTAAACGTTGAACGTATTATCTCAGTTTATTTCTTGTCCGGAATGTACGAATTTACTCGGTTTCCACTGCTTGCTTCTACTGGGTGGTGCACAATCATTGCATCGGAACTGCCAACTTCTCTGCAACGGATTTTCAAATCAACTAGTAAACAATTGTATGTAATTAAGCCAACTATGTTTTACTGTTAAAGAAGACCTTGCACCAGATTTGCTTTTTAAGGTTCTCTGATAGGAATAGATATCACAATTCCTTATGAATATAAAGATTTGCGAACATTGTGGAACCACAATCTGAGGGATCCGTAAAATAAATTCCTACCATTGGAAAAATTTAAAAAAGGAGTTTATCAAGGATAAAAGTGTTAACGTCTTACAGTTTGTATGAAAGCTCTTGCAAGTTCTTTGAAATATTTCAAATTAATTATGATTACAACAACAGGAGAACGTTGCTGCCAAGGAGTCAAATTGAATTTGACCACTGTATCTCCAATAAAATTCGTGTCATTGCATTTCTGCCCTCAAATTGGTTAATCTGAGTTGCACATTTAAATTTATAAACAGATAGGCCATCTTAAACGTGACTACGACACAAAAAATGAGTAATTTTGAATATTCTACTTGCGTCATTTTTTATGAGAAATTCTGCTCTTGTTAAAAATATTTTGATTTTTGCATTTTCATTTCAATTTTACGTACTCAATACCTAAGAGTATCGAATATCATAGAGAGGTCATTTCCCTAGTTACGCTTGTAATTGAATTGCAGATTAAATTGAATTAATTTAAATTTTGTCCAACTCAACGAATTAATAATTTCCAATCGGCGTCGAACCCACGACTATTCTGAATGTAAGCAGGAATAACACGTGCATTTCTTTACTT
>JAQFYE010005394.1:0-12020 GCA_034694305.1 Protaphorura glebata | reverse complement strand
GTGTAGCGCACGCAATAGATTTTACAAAAAGTTGGAATAATTAGCCCGGGTGGAATAATTAGCCCTGCCTACCCTACAGATTTTTACTTAAGCGCTCGTCAGAGCTGCTACGCTCACCGGATGCTCAACCAAAATAGCTTCATGAATCCTCTAAAATTGCATATCTCACTGATTGGGCTGCCGAAGGGGGCAAAGATTATGTGCCACCCTGTACAAAATGAACGGTAATCAGCTAAAAACAAACTTCCGAGTCTACTGACTTCATGAGAGTTTGCCTTTAATTATTTTATAGTAGGAAATCAAAATTTAGAAATGTAGGAGATATTTGCATTCTAAAAATTCTGGAAACGAGGACTTGACACATGACTGACTTGACTTAGATAAAAATCCAAAAAATGGGTTACCTACTTTGGAAAGTGTTTGAATTTGAAAGTTGGTTGAAAAGTAAAGGAGGAAAGGCAGTCAGTCCTGACTTCTAACTCTTGTCTCCATTATTTATTTAAAACCATGCGGAGAAAGTAGCGATTCATCCAATTTACAGGACGAAAGACCAAGGAAGAAGTTCTCCCGTGAAACTTTTATTGCTCTTTTCCCATCTCAACCGTAAACTGAGCTAGAAATGTTTAGCGAATGGGTTGTATAAATGAATGAAACACTTGTCGACCGCAGTGATAAACCACTAACCAACCACAGACACAGACGAGTCCATGGCTACAAACACCCGTCCAATGGAAGTTCACTTTTTAAGGTTAAAGATGGCATAAATTCCAAACAATGTAAAGAGTCTAACCACCAACTAAAAGTCTGTCTCAGCAGATTTACGTCCCAGTCCTTACCTTCAAACTCTAAATATTTATAATACTCACCCGCTAACACTCTTTCAAGTAGGTCCGTTGTAGAATAGAGCCTAGGTTTCAGAAATCTTTCAAGGGGTGAATTATTTAAATATTTTTCAACAAATAAATACGAAATATTTCAAGTAGACGTGCAGGGAAAAATTGTAGAGTATCAAAATTATCAAGAATTGGGGTAAGTAGACACAAATATGACATCCTTGCAATTGTGCTATGCCGTGCTGCACATTGTTAACTATGGCTTTCGCGCAAGAGCAAGACCCTTAAAAAATGCAAAATAAAAACCATGTATGGATAGTTTGGGATGGTTTGAGCAGATAATTGTATGGCATGTGATTGAATGACCTCTGACCGGGTCCAATACACCAGACGACAACAATGCGTCATCTGTAAATTAACATCCTGCAAAGTCCGAATTTCCGCCTTCACCTGACGTGCTTCTGTCTATTTAAAAGTGTTAGAAAGGTCACACTACAAATTCAGAACGTTTTTGCAGAACTACTTCCTGCAAAAACTCGGCTATTGTGCATGTTGTGTCTGTGCCAGAACTTTACACAGTAGCAAAGCTAGAGCTTAACATTTTTTCAATCTTTGGCAGGATTTTCACAAGAATCAGATCGAAGAAAAAAACTAGTCGTTGAATTCTTTTTAGTGTGAAATTTATGAGACACTCCTAATCACTTAATGTTCTCCAAGCACGATACGGCATTGCATGAGTCTAGGTCACTAAAGTCTTCCGGTTTGTGAATTCTTTCTAAGTTCTGAGTTGTAATTTCTAAATACTCAGAGGACAGTTTAAGTAGAAAATCCCAAGAATCTATAGATTATCAAATGCTAAACGTGTAAGTACAGTAACCCTCGTTATGACGTACACTCGGTCTGGCATACGGCAGGTTACCAATATTTTTTCATATCGTATTCTCGATACAACGTGACTATTTTGTTGGCATAGGCGTTTAGTACGTTGCAACGAGCTTGTTATCTGCTATCAGGCCTGTGTGAAATGTAAGTCGAGCAACGTGAATAGTATTTTCGATTGAGTACAATAAAAGACAAGGATTTCATTTCAAAACGGATTTTATGGTGTCAAATGCGGTGAATTTCTGAAGATGTTTATTCGAAATTCAAATATATGTACAATTTTGATGATCAGGATGTAACAAAAACAGGTGTAAAAACGGCCAACAATTATTTCAATTTAATAGTGGATTTTGTATCCGTGTTGTTCAACTGGGGTGTAGGTGTGAGCGATTTTCACGCCGGTTGAATAAGCGACTGGGGCGGGAATGGCGACCGCTGGGGCGGCGTACGCAACTGGGGCAGCGACCTGATAACCATACTTAAGTTTATAAACAGAACGGACTCGCTATTAAAACAAACTGTTCAAAATTTTGATGAAATTTGTACTAATTAATTAACTTATTTTATTATTATTTTTAGACTTACAGCTGGGGCAGCATAGGCGACTGGAGCATGGGCAATGGTGAGAGGAGCCGCTGCAACGGCGATTGGCGCTGGTGCAGCGTATGCCAATGGGGCAGCGCCAATGATGCCACCGGGATGGGCCATGCTCACGGCCAAGACAGCAGAGAAGACGAACTGGAGGAAGAATCAGGGATCAGTATTACAAAAGTTAGCTATTAATACTCAAAATGTAGAAAGTTGGTCTGGGAATTGAACCCAGGACTAGCATGTTTGATGGTAAAGTCGTAGACTGCCGTCAAACCATATTTCAAAGGAACGCCAGTAGTTTGAGATTTCAAATTGTTCTTCCGGAATTTTACTCAAAATCTGACGTCCCGGATAGGAATGGAATTCAAAATAGAATATTTAAAAAAATATCGAAATAAATTATTTCAGAAAAAGTTTTGGAATGTGGTAAAACCAATCAGAGTTCTAAGGAATCGAACCCCAACGCTAAAGATTTTTGAGGTAAACCGATACCACTCAGATACTGCAGTAGCTAATGTGGTTCCATCATCTCGGAAGTAGTTGCTTTTGATTAGAAAATTTAATTTTAATACAGTCTTGGCAACCAGCTAATAGAGTAATTTAAGTCTTTTATATTTAAATAGGTGTTAAAAAATAGACAAAATTTTCTAAAATTAATATTAAATAAAATATGGAACTCACAAGTTGAGCAATCATGTTGATTGAGGTAGGAGAGTTGATTTGAAGTAATGAAATGAGTCAAATGGCAATAGTACAGTAAGTAAACAATGAATTGTTGTCCCCTTTTATACTGAAATGTTGTGGAGAAGCAAGGGCAAAAAATACTTACACAGGTTAGGTCTAGTCTGAGCTGATCTAGCCATTATAAATAAATACGTAATATAATGAGTTTGGTGACGGATTAAAAAATTGTATAAAATGATTTAAGATTTCCGTGTTGTCTTCCTGAGTGTATGAGAGTTTTTATGATATACCCTGCCATTAGTGCCATTCATTTTTCATCTTCTTGTCTTCGAGGAAAGAGGAAGACTGAAGGTCAACAGGTTTGTTCCAACAATATCAAAGGCCAATCTCATTGGGCTAGGTATCAGCTGGGAATGAGAATTCTATTTCCACTCTTTATTAAACTCTGGTTAAAATTAGTAGAATTATGTACATTATAATGGCAGGTGTATGTGTTGAAGGTGGCAAATATGCATTCACATGTCTACGACATACATGTTCGTGCTTGAAATACAATAATGTCCACACTATACCTAACAATAATCTTCAATATTTTTAAAGTATTGTTGAAAAATTCCATTAAAACAATTGGAATCTAGAACAAAATGTATATAGCATGGCAAAGCACAATACCAAAGATGTTCTACTTGTTTCAACTCGCCCCAATTTTGACCAATTTCAGTATTTTACGCTTACTTCATTCACGGCTGCTTGAAATATTTTGCATTTCTCATTGAAAAATTGAAAAATTGAGAAACATTTCTAACCCAGAAAGATATTACCGTGCTCGCTGCTAATCGAAAGTTATGAATATTTTTCTGTTAAAGAACCTAATTAATTGGGATGTGCAAGGCTGCACTTCTACGGTTTTATGGGGAAATACATATTTGGAACCCTGTAGTCAAACAGTAACTCGTGAATTTTACTTTCCTGCATGTTATCACAATTTTTACGATTTGTTGGTTGCAATTAACCCGCTCTATCGCTTTCAAATTGCCGCCGAGCTATTATGTGCAATAAAATAAAAATGTAAACAACTTGATACATAATTACGGGTTCGAGGGAAGATGTTATTTTAATATTCCTTTGAGTGATTAGTTTATCGAACAGTTTCCTGGAACATTTTTACAAGCTTTTTTAGTATTCTTTGTTTCTCAATTTGGGTAACTTTTAATTGCTCACGAAACATTTTATTCCTGAAAAAACACAGCACAACATTATTGGCGTTGGCCTGGCCTGTCCACCCAAGCCTACGATATGTCATGTCATGTGCCCGTGCCCAAGATTGGCCTTGTGCAGAATCTTCTTTTGTTTAAATTTAAACGCAAGGGAACTTATTGTACGAATTAGTGCGTCACGCGCGAGTGAACACACATGAAGAATGGCAATGAGTTTGGAAGGATTAGTATGAGAATCATTATTCTGTTATTATTCAGTCATTTGTTAACGTCAAGTTCAAGTCTGTCTTGGACTTGCAGTCAACTAAACTGTGGACGACCAAGGATTTGAGAAAACTCCATTATACGAGTATGGATGTAGTTAACAAATTATTTATTGCCAATCGTGATGTGTTGAATTTTTTTGCATAAAGTAAATTCAAGCATTTCGCATTATTCATATGACATGGTCAAATGTCACCGTGTATTTTCGTAGAAACCGCGTTGTTCTCATTTTGGCTTCGGGACGGTACGGTGCCGTTAGAAGTAGGAATAAACTCCGTTCTTTCTTTCATTCTTGGGTGTGAGTTTCTTGTACTTTATTTTTATATTTCATCGGTTTTCTGAAAAAAACACGCTTTTCAAAAAAAGCTTGGGTCCTGAGATCAAATTTTGAGGAGGAGATGACATGGCATTTCCCGTTCAAAATTATTAGATCAAATATCTTTAAGACTATTCTCAAAATACTTGTTTATTCTTGCGTACCAGCAAAATTGGGGGATCCGCGAGTTACACCACGGGTACACATTTAGTTAGTGGCGTATCAATTAATGCGTAAAGTTTTAAAGAGTAAGTCTAAAACAATTTTATTTCCAATTAATATATTTGATTTACACCCAACAAATTGATTATGAAGTTAAAACTTAGTATTTGGTTCTAACGAGTAATTTGTAAGTAAAACTTTCTTGAAATTCCTTCTGAGTACCTTATGTTCCACCTCAAACAGGATAATCAGAGTTCACCAAAGTTTCGACATGATTTTTGCGAAAATGATGCAAAAATTGGCACGATACATCAAATCATTTGATGCATCGTGCCAATTTTCGCATCATGGAGTATGATTGACTAGAAGTAATTTCATTTCCCCAATTAAAGAGAACTAGTTTCTAGATTGTAGATCTAACCTGATTTTTCTATTTCATAACTACTCCCACTTCTGATGTCTTTGATGTATTCTTCGTGGTTGATTAATTGGTCCACGTCAAATAAATTCATTCAATCATTTCATAAATCAAACGTACGTTTGTACTTCCAACAAAACGTAACAACCTTGTTTGTGTTGTACCAACTAATTTGGTTGTCATTCTGTGTATGCAGTACCTGATGAGGCCCAAACAATTTGAAAATAAGTAAGGACGTCGTATATACACAAATAAAACATTATTATTCGGTAAATATGTATTTCAGTAGAAAGTATTTTGTCAATATCGCACGTGTGTTCCCAAAACTCAATTAATTGACAACCAAATCAGTACTTGTTACATTTCATGCTTCCAAATAACCACCCGTCTAACATTATAACTTGTGTAAGTAATAATCATTTTAATAACATCGTTCCTTTTGACAGTATATAAATTGTTTGTCCTCATTTTGGCGTGGGAGTAATAATACTACGTCAATACTTGAATTATATCTCATGACGTGAATACCTAAATTATATATCATGTTCATCAACTTTGATATCTGTTCCGGAAAAATCAATGTTTGTCCTTAAAGTTTCATGGTAAAATTGGGCCAAGACTGATTATACGGAAAACTACTGTTATAGTCATTTAAAGTCAGTTCGTCTGTAACAGCTGAACGAATTCACGGCTAATAGGCCTGCATTGGTATCAACGAGGTGACTCTTCTCTAGACAAGTCACTCTATCAGCCCCATCTACCCAGATAATTGGGAAGCCGGTACAAGGAATTAGGTTGACCAGGAATTGAATCCGGGACCTAATGCTTTAAAGCCCGATACTACGCTCATTTGAGATATTGCTTATTTTATCCTTTGAGTTTGTCTTACATGTTGTTGCAGTAAAAGTTGTGATCGATGAAAATCGTGACGAACAGAAATATTTTCTTTCAGGTCTGCCGAAAGGTTAATGTAGAAATCCAGTTGCTCAGAATATTGGACGTTCCAGATTTCTATTTCATCAAATGCGGTATCAAAAAGCATTGGATAGTCCTGTCGTTAAAAGTAGGCGGTTTGATTTAACCGGTTGGTCACTTGAAATATACGGGCCAAATACATTTTGTTACACCATCACGGATTTATTCCTATGACCTCACGAATTTGGCCCGTATGTTTCTAGCCGCCAAACGGTTGAACTCATTGGGGTAGAACCTTCACAAAAGTAGTCCAGGAGGTCAAGAGCCCCAAACCATCAAAAATCTAATCAAATCCTGCCGCCTAGCCTACTATTTCAGACATCGACTATCCGATGTACTGTGTAATCTCTCAAAGGTGTTATTCTGAATGTAGTTCTTGAGTTGCGACGAAATTGGCCTTCCTTTTAAAAGCATGGAGATCTGGCCCAAAATCATGGCATTTCTGGGGATGTCCTTCTCCGTTTTCCCGTAAAGATTCATATTGAAAAATTGCTGAAAACCGTAAGTAGACGAGACCGTCTTGCATATTATTAAGATATTGTGTCCATGCATAGAGTGGTTCAATTTCTTACACCATTAAATAACTCAACGATCTTCATCTTGGAGTCATCTTTCATACAAATCAATAGCCCATGCAACGTAATGTGATGGGGTAAGAGTAGGCTACGGAAATTCCTACGTACCCCTAAGAACATTAACTTCTCATATGACTCGCTAGAGTGGACGAATGGAGTCAATAGCCCGTGCGGAATAAAATATAAATCATCCAAGGGCAACAAGGGTCTAAATAAATTATGGCCACAAATGGACACCATATTTCGTAGGAACTCGTACGACGAAATCATTTGTGTTCATATTCTATAACAGGAGTTACGTGTTTAGCAACAACGTTTGTAGTGAATTCCTTAGGTACACCCTGTAAGTGTACTCTTTAGAATCCACGTAGAAAATCTTCGCCCAGCCCTTGACGTGAGAAAAAGCGATATTGGGCTGAAGAAAATCTATCCGACATGGCAACCAGCCACTCGTATTCGTATTCCATTTCCTCCTCGGCTAAACAGCCACAAGGGACATTAAGATAAGAATCACATTAGTGAATATTGCATAGAACTCTTCTATGAGTAGCTAATTGAATCAATATTAATCTGCCAAGACTCTCATTTCCTCACTTAAGAATGGAACTTCCCTTTGGCTAACTTTTACACAAGATATCCCACGGAATACAATGGAGAAAGCATGTCCACATTCAGTAGCGCTTCTAAGACTTTCATTACAGAATGGGCCACTTACAAGGGCCTTATCAGCCTTAGTGCGCAAAATACGAGGGACTAACCTAATCAGCCCTAATCCGCGTTTTAAATTGTGGCGCTTATTATGTACTTGCTTTTTTATGTCTTAACTTTTGCGAAAGTTCCACCCTGAAATGTTCACCGTTTGACGGCCAGAAATGCTAGAGTCTAGTCCGCTTTGTTAGATGATAGAAATCCGTGACGTATTCATGACGTCACAAAATGGATTTGGCGGCTCTCGTTCTTCTAGAGGCCAAACAGTCGACCTTCCCAGGGCAGAATCTGCACAATAATTGTCAGGAGGTCTATAACTACAACAAATCAAAAATAAAGCCAAATTCAACTCCTTGCCTTAAGAATTATGCCATATTCTTCGAGACATATTTCTTTTTGGCATTTCGTCATCGGTCGTTTTATTAATTAGTGCTAAAATTATGTTGTATTCTTATACCTTGAGGTGGGCCACAAATAATCTGGACCCGTTCGTCCGAGCCTAGAACCGCTTCTACATATCATGATTTCCTTCCTAGATCGTACCGAAAGTCTGTGAGAACGTAGCCAAGACTGGGTTTAGTTTGAGGAAGAAATTGTAAAAGGAAGAGTCATAATTCTGCCTTAATGTTCTCTTCAATTAGTTGCTACACTGGATTTAAGAAAGAACCGAAGGGAATCATAGCCAAAAATAACCATTCTTCGTTCAACTCAAAATTTGAATATTGTACATAGAAAGTAGAAGACGAGGAAACTTGGGTTCATTAAACCACTGGACTGCTTGTGTACATACGCCATGCATCCCTTGCGTTATGCTTCGATTAAACTTCGGACTTAATTTCCACTATATATTATTTCCGGTAGTTGACTAATTTCTATAAAGTACAATTTTAAGACAACGTGTCACACGGTCCCGTGTCACATGTAGTTAGTGACATCGGCATTTTCGGCATTATGGAATAGAGCCTCGGTTTTCAAAACTTTCTACGACTTGTACGAATTGGTCAAAATTGGGGCAAGTTGGCACAGGTAGAACATCCTTGCAATTTTGTTATGCAATGCTCCATACTGTCAACAATAGTTTACGCAAAATTTGAAAAGCTGCACATGAATCTTTGAAAAATTCAAAATAACGAAAGCCAAGGACAAATTCTATTCGAAACAGTGTAGATGTAGGTCTCTTGTGCGGATATTCATTCACTGACTCAGATACTCTGAAAACTAGGTCAATCTTTTGCAATTCTTATTAATTTTTCATAGCTTCGCTAAAATGCTTCGTAATCTCTTAAATAATTAACAAACGACATGCAGTCTGTGTGAATCTGAATTCGCAAGAGCACAATGTCATATTCAGGGAAAAGTATGACTGAAAAAACTGCAGATTGCACACTTTCATATAGTTCGGAAGTAATTAAAATATTAATTTGCTTCCACCTTACCCATGAGGAATGTAGATATAACAATAACAACTCGACGACAGAATACTACTCATGAAGAATTTTGCTTTCCTTGTCTGGCCGGATTGCGAAATTGTGATTAAGTCAGCACAAAGTAATGTATTCCGTGCCTCCGCGAAACTTGTAAAAGTAAATGAATCTCCATGCATACATTTTCAGAGTCACTCTTCTTCTCCTTAGAGACTTTCTTTTACACTTCGACAAGTCTTTCTTACAGGGTGGGCCAAAAACATCACTTTCCTGTCTGACTATGAAGTTGTGGACAGGCTACATGGTTAGGAAAGCCAAAAATATATATGTCAATAACAATACCGGCCGATTCATAACTATCGACCTCCTTTTTTATCATTAATTGGCAAACGAGAATTGTACAACTTTTCTGAAGGTCATACCCCGGAAACACGTCCATTTACACTTTGTGATGGTCACAAATGCGTTTCTGAGTCCTATGACCTGGCAAAGTGTATTTAATCCGTGTATTTTTAGCCTGCTCGTGGTTGTAGTGAATTATTTTACTTTGAACCACCCTGTAAAAGTTTCAGGAATGATTACAAGTACAACGCGAATTTTAAGACTAGGTTTGCCTTCCATATTCATTTTAAGAAAAGTTGGTGTTGGCGTTTGAATTCGTTGCGTGTAAGATTGGATGTCCCTGGTGAAATGTGATTGATGCAAGAAGGTAGAGCTAATGGTAATTTCCTATTTGAAAAATACATGGTCTTCCAGAACAGAAGTACCTGCGTTTTCACTCCAACGTCTCTTCATTATTCTCTGGAACTCGCTTAGGGAGTTTCAGCAATAATCCTTTCCACTTCCTTCTTACAATTCACTTCATACAATTTGTCTTTTCGCACAAAAATTCACAAGATACAAAATATTCCATGAAGAATACGCACAATGTATGGGTGAACAGGAATACTATGTATTTTATTTCGTAAAAGGCAAGTGATATTTGAATACACTTTAATTGACATTTGCTGTAATGCATGGGTAAACATCACCGTGTACTTTTATTTTAATGTGTAGATTGGCTTAGAGGAACCCATAGTTGTAGGAAAAAGTTGCTATTCAAGCATTGTCCATCGGCTCTGTATTTAAAACGTGATCTATCGGTCATAAGCAATTTAATATAGAACACTGGAATAATATGGTTCTATTGTTTTTACTAGCAGTAGTTTAAATTTACTACTTACTTACTTGACCATCCATATGAATTTATTACGAAATATGTCTCAAACAGATTTAGCGCGATCGTGGGATGATAAGCGTCAATTATTTTCTTCTCAAATTCTACTTCTCTTTCAGGTCAAATGTAATTTCTACTGCTAGAGGATTGTAAAGTGTTCGAGTAACTTTAAAATTAAAATCATTAGTGCATCCAAGGTACCTGGACAACATATTCCACCATAGGGAAGAATTGTTTATAAGAACCTAAAATATATTATTTTGTCAAACCGATTTCATTCAAACTAATGGTCTTGTAGCACAACTTTTAATTGTTCAAGGCTGTTATCCACTTCTCAGAATCTCAACCTACTATCTCGACGGAGTTTTGTACATAATCTGAACTACTGGATCTAAAATATAAAGTTATTCGCGATTCTGGGAATCTTGGGGGGTTATTTCTTTCATGGTAATTAAACTAGAACGCACTACTAGCGAGATTTTCACAATGCCTTCAAAGCCTTTGACTTAACTACGAAATGTATGGTTCATCTTTATCTAATCATCGGGAAACCAGGGTTTGGATTCAATGGTAACGAGAAACAAAATAATACAAAATATTACTTTTTAGAAAGAAAAATGCAAAATAAGGATACTCATTTTTTAAAGCAACTCTTGGGCATCAACCTAAGCAACTGCAGTCAAAGAATTTTATATTCAAAAGAATACCGGATTAGAATCGAGAAGGCTTTTTTCTTTTCAAATGTAGGAGTCACAGTTGAATATCCACATTTTTATAACCAAGCAGATGGAAAAAGCAAAGGCCCCGTTTCTTTCCTCCTTGGAATAAGCCGACGAAGGGAAAGTGAAAGTCAAAGAGAAAATTCTTTTTTCTTTTAATCCTTCGTTTGAACCAAACCTAATCACCCATTAGATGTTAATGGTAATTTCCACATTCAGAGGCATTGAGAATTACACAAATGTCACCCAAGAAGAATTGGTTGTCAATTTCGAACTCTATACAGGGCGTTTCAAAAATTGGTTGGACTTTAAATATAATGCACCACCATATTCTTGACGTCAGAATTAATTCAGTACGTACTTCAGTGTTTCGTCGTCTATGTGAAGTAAACTTTCTTTGCTCAAATGAGTGTAAATGATCTTAGACGACATTTTGAGAGTTCTTCAAAAATTTACAATGGCTGCCGGTGTATGCAATACTGCTATCAATTTGCCGAGTCCTAAAATTTCTATGTTGAAATATTTATTGGACCACACCGTACATCAAGCTTTCAGTGATTAGACTTGTCCGTCACTGATCTTCTTAATTATTTTCTCACAAATATTTGCGTTGTATTGGATATTAAGATTTACACAAAAATATTTTTCAGAGTTTTCTCTGAAAAATGAAAGTGTAATTTTTAGACAGCGATTATATAAGGATTTACATTTGGAGCCTTTTAATCAGATTCATTCAAAGCTCGAATTTAAATATTTTTTGCTAATTAAGTCGCAAACAAATTAATTAAGTTAAGTCGACTGCGTATGTATTTCAAACATGTCTGTCACCGTTCTCTGTATCCTAGCGTTCATTAAATATAAGCTGATGCGTCATCGGCACAGCTACCAATCCATTGACTTTCTGTTGCATGGTCAGATGTGGACCCAACGGGTCTGGACTAACACGGAATTTCTGGTAAATAGTTGTTCCGATTAGGAAGATTTCATCCTTTGCCAAGGTTTCTCCAGGGCAAGCTCGCTTCCCAACAGAAAATGG
>JAQFYE010005393.1:0-12022 GCA_034694305.1 Protaphorura glebata | reverse complement strand
TTCACCGAATACCGAATATTCGGCCACTATTCGGTCACGAAAATCCGTGAAACGAATTTCTATGGACAGACATGACCAAAATTAAAGCCCCTGACGGATTTAGAGCGAATAAGTATTCGTTTGACCGAAACCGAATATTCGGTCCATCCCTAGTGACAGGTCTAAGGAACCATAGTGTGACAGGATCTGCCATGGTTCCCTTGTCCTGTGACCTTAACCTTTGACCGCATAGAAAACTGCTAAAGGGAAAAGTTGCTCGTCTCACCAAGTGGAACAACTTTTGTAAATGCCATTTTTTCGGTTAAGAGGGAACGACACACCCAAATTTGGCGCCCCCTGGTGGTGACCCTGAGTTTTGTAAGAGTAATCGTCTTCAGCCGTTTTGTTCAGAAGGTCGAAGTTTATCACTGTGCCAAATTTGAAGCAAATCGGACCGAAGGGGATTTTCCCATGCATCCGCCGCGATGTCCTTTTCAATAAGATCGATACGCAGGATGTTTCGAATAAACAGAAAAACTTGAATACGATGCGCTGATGCATTTTTTATTAGGTCAACAAGGGACTGGTATTATATCGAACATCTCCAGTTGAATATTCAGATTTTTTAGAACTATGAATCAAATGATTCAATCGGATATGAGTTTGACGATTTGTAATCCGAATAGTCGCATGGGCCAGATATTGGTAAATAGAGATCATACTGAAGCCTTATTATTGTATCCCCAATTAATGGTTTGCTAGGTTCTTTTATTATTAGTTAATCATCAATACTAATTAACTAAACCGGGTAACAAATATTAATTAGTTCAAGCAACATCATCACTCGTCTTTAAATATATTTGAAGTGGTCATTCACATCCACGCATCTCTGAAGGTATCGAAAATGTGTACAATACAGGATAGTTCCCAATTTGTTTCTCATCAAAAATGGATGGGGAAGCCAGAAATCGTGAGGGTATACACTTTTAGAAAATTTTATGTATGCCAATATTAATCGAAATAGAATGAATTAAAGGTGTGACTCCTATCTTTCCTCTCGATAGGTTTCCGTATTTGGAAAAACTACAATTTTTATAATCATGCTGCCCGGAAGCCTGGATACGTTCCAAACTAAGCCACTTCGGGCCTTGGGCCCCAGAACGAAAAGAGTTAATATGGTTGATCATAATTAATCAATTGAAAATAATGGTGCTTATTGGTATGAGGTCTGAGGCCGGAATTTTATGATTCAAGACTTCACTGAGGAATTCCAAAGGGTGACTCTGCAGGCCCAATTTTATGATACTTTTGGAACACATGGCCAAATTACACAAATACCAGAATGGCCTCTAAATGCATTTATTTCCTAAGAAGCCATTTGGAAGCGGTTTCTTCTTGCCATGTGCTCCAATGCATGCCAAATTAGACCTGGAGAGGTCAAGCTTTGGAATTTTTCGGTAAAGTCTATTGAATCGCAGATTCCGAGATCTCAGTTTTCATACCAATAAGCACCATTATTTTAAATTGGCTAATTCAGGTCACAGCACTTTTTTTTTCATTACTGGGCCACAAGACCCATCAATTGTCTAAACCTTTTTCCGCAGAATTCCTATATCACTTCTTCCCTGGCAACCTCCAACCTGGACTTTGTACTGGGGTGGATTGAAATGTACGGATTAATATAGTTATGGACCACAATTATTATCAGAGTAACAAATTGAATAATCCTAATTGTAGTTGTACTGTCGCAAACTTTGACCCCAACAATCGGTGACTGAACTATAGGCTAAGTTTGGATTGTCTGTTAGAAAAAATTCGTGGAATTCCATCGCTGGTGGAGACATGCACTGGACAGATTGTTGGAATGAATTTTGTCCACTCAACATTCCAATCCCTGGAACACAATTAACACCACCATTATTCCCCCATAGTTGAGCTGGTAACCCACAATTTCCAACATTTCCTGAATGATTATGCTCCGTCCCCGCAGTCAAATTCCCATCTGAGAAATATCCCGTTGAATTCATAACGTTGGCAGAATGACCGTCCGTTGGAATCGAATTTTGTCCGTAAGGAATAACATATTTGTGCTCAATGCCTCCGGTGGAGGGAGTCGAAGTGGCCGTAGGGGTCCAAAAGTCCGGTTGACAATACCCCGGGGGTTCTAAATGGAAAATGTCTGACGGTCGAAACCCCTCGGGGCTAGGGTGGGGGTGTGGGTGAGGTAATATCATATTGGGGGCACTACTAGAGTGGGTGTCTGGAACAGTAGCTGTCGTGGATGTCGTGTATTGTGCGTCGTAGTAGTTGACCGTCGATGCCCAACCTGTCGTGTCCCTTGTGTCAGTGGATCCCCAATGGGAATTAGACTCGAGGGAAGGGTGAGTCCAGGTCAATGGGAGTGATGACGTCGAACAACTGCAGTAAGCGTCCACTCGACAAATAGAACAACGATATTGGAGATTATTGGATTGCACGTCAC
Organism: Protaphorura glebata; assembly: GCA_034694305.1. Lineage (NCBI taxonomy): Eukaryota > Metazoa > Arthropoda > Collembola > Poduromorpha > Onychiuridae > Protaphorura > Protaphorura glebata. The sequence continues at coordinate 9,561 of JAQFYE010005393.1, read as the reverse complement.
TGACGCCGATTTGGTAACTTTGACTCAATTTGGTGGCAGCAATTCCTCGCTTCTTACGAGGGTGAAGAACTTCCACTTTTCTTCGTTTACGGAGGATCCTCGGTAATTGTTTGACCTGCGAATGGAAGGAAAGACTTATCAGATGATGTGATTACAATGAAACCGGCTCCAGAGGACCGGGCTTGTACTACATACAGATAGTACAGGTCATACATAGTTCATGTTAGACGATCGTATAAATTCTTTATTAGGGTCATTGTACTCCGTTCCGTATCCCAAATTGATTTCCAATCGGGTTAAGAACCGGTAGTCGCAGTCTGCAGCGGATTTGGTCAACTGAATACTGGCCGAATACGTTAACGTTAACCTGTTGGTCGAATACGAAATATTCGTTAACTTGCCAAACCAGATTCGCTGCTGCCCAGACACCTTCCATAATTCGGTAATAGTATTCGTGATTTTGTAATTCTAATTAAATGGTGCAACGTTACGCTATTGATTACTCGAATATACATGTGGACGTACTCTGCAGAAGTCTTTACGAGGTTGGCGTTCTTCAGACTTTCGAACTTTTCGGGACAATGTGATTTCCGAAATACATTTTCTTGCCTCCACCGTTGCTTTCGCTTCAGGTTGTGGATGATCATGCACTCCCTTAGCCTGTCATAGGAATAATCGCACTTAATAAGGTGTCAAATTACACTTTTTTAACATTCATTCCAGTGTATGTCATTCATAAAACCAAGTTCGTTTGGTTCTTGACTCTTCTATGAATTCAATTTTACAGGGTGGACCAAAATTATCTAAGTCTGCATAAATTATTTCATTCCCATCATTGAACGAATTGACCGATTTGAATAGAAAAATGTTCAAAAATGTTACGCAGTGAGATTGTGAACCAAACGCCATCCGGTCATGGAATAACTCTTCCGACATTGCTCATACCGGTGAAAATAAGTTGAAGTTTCTGTTTCCCCTCAGTGACCCTTGTCAGCAAATAGAAGAGAACCAGAATCAACAAAATCGGCCTGACTCGGTGGTTTCCAAAGGAAAAATTCATTCGATGAAATGAACGTTGTTGTAGATTCTAATTCCAACAAAGTTCATCCAACTGAGCATGTTGGAAAGGTTAGCCAATAATTTCAACTGTCACATAATGGCCTCTGGTTCAGGATTCTACGGTGTCGCACATTTGAACAACCCCCTGATTCATTTTAAGCTATGTCCCATTCGAATTGGATAATCTATTTAACCAGGGAATGAAGTCAATTAGGTCTAAATCTATTTGCTCCACCCTGTACTATCGACTTTCCATTTAATGAACACTCAAAATGTGCAAAGAAAGGTTCAATAGGAAAGTTCAAAAAATTGAAAATATTTCCAATATTCTTTTGATGCTTAATGTCCAAAGATTCGAAAGACAAAAACGGGAGCTATTACCGTAAATGACCGATTAGAAGCCCGGATTACCTCTTAAATACGATTATCATTATTAACCCGATGTTTAACCGAGCAGTGGGTAAATCCGTACTGGCTCTTATGGAACAACCCTTCTAGTGACCCGGTTTCTAGTTAAGTTAAGCCCAGCCTCTTAATCGAGTCCGGTTTCGAGTCGGTCACTTACTGTACTCGATTCGTGTCATTTAAGGGTACCTGGAACATTTTCTCCTAATCTAAATAAATGTCTTGGATTAACGTACTTGAAAGAAAATGGCTTGTGAGGTATGACGCCAAAAATGTGTGACGGGGTAGCCACAATGACCACGACATGGGAGAATTTCCAGGTGTCCGCCACATCTTGGATTTGGACAAGACTTCCCTTGTTGTTTCTTCCTGGCCTTGTCACAAATGGCAGGGCGAAGACGAAGTGTGGCCCCAGAAGACAATTGACATCGTAATGTGCAGACTAGGACACCAAGGCAGGATTTTTTCAAAATATGAACATTGTGATTGTTTGTGTTCCTCATGGCCCAGCCAGAGGTGTGACGTTTGGCGGGGTCACAGTCAGGAGAGTAAACAAAGCGGCAATGACCGTCTGCCCATTCTTCAAAAGCGTCATGATGACTCACGTGCGGAATACTCGCGTCATTGATGTCCCAATCTCCAGGACTTTGGTCAATGGAATGTGTCGGAGCACAATGTTTCATTTCAAATCTGAAATCCATTCGAATTTGATCGGTTAAATATTCTATCGATATCGGCTTCCAACACCCGGCACCCGGGCTTTCAATAATAACCTTGATTCTCTCGGATACCTTGTGGTTAAACTGGGTTATTATGCTTTCGTACTACAATGTAACAATGGACGATAGTTTATCACGTCGGCATACTATAATTGCTCATTAACGAATGGTTACAGAATAATTAATTCATTCAAAGAAATTTAGAGAATTTTAAAATATATGCAAATCGTTTTTCAAGGCCAGGGAGATTAGCTGCTCGTAGCAATACAACCTGTCAAATTTAACTAGATCAGAATTGACAATGAAATGCATCCGTTAATTGACATTCGCGTGTAAGGAATGACCAAATGTCATAATTTAAAATGTCTTAGAAAAGTACCTCTTAATTAGTAAAATAATTCGAGAGCTGCTAAACTCCTTTAAAGTACCTCGGGAAGGGATCAAACCATTAGTATGACGATGACGAAATGGAAAGTGCCGACTATAAGGGCTTTCCTGTCATTTCAATGATGAAATGCTGAAGGAATCCAGTAAAATATGCTCAATATGAGTTAACTGTGCGCGTGTTCAGCCGTTCAAGTTAAAAAGCTGCCAGAATTGTATTAGATTGGCGATAGAAGTTGTGCCGGACACGGATGTGACACCGAAACAAGTTCAGAGAACTCTTCAATTCCAACTGTTTCAAAAACAATTTGTCTAGAAAGAAAAACATTTCCGGTTTGGTACCAAAAACATTAGGCTGAATTTATCCATCCCGTCCGAAGTAAACGGAATTTGTCTCACTATAATATTTTACATAGCTTTGAGCAGTTGTCTGATTTGGTTGAGGCGATACTGCGTGCTCATTGTGGAGCAGCATTCAGGCAAGTTAAAAATTAACCATATGGACATATTTTTAATTAATATCAGCTATTTTACGCGGAATCCACTTATCAGATCAAATCCGGATAAATCACGCCAAATTAGATGTATCGAAACAATAATTAATCAAACAATAATCATTCCAGCTGGAGCATAGTGCCACTATCCATATAGACAAAAAGAATTTTCTCAAGAATTCAATCAAAGCATCAGTGCTGACTTCCGTCACTGCAACATGTCGAACCGGAGCATTGCTCGTATGGTCTACCATGGCGTGCTCTTCATTTTTATTCTTCACTCCATTTCTAATAATCTTAAATCAAATCAGCATTGTCGACTCAAAATCATAGGATTCGGTGACATACAATCATTCAGAAGAAGCATTCCAGAATCCATGACACGAAAGAAGAAGCTCACAATAAATATTCATAAGTTCAACTCTATCATTATTTTATTTCGTCAAATGTTTGTTGAAAATACTCTTTGGAAATATTGGTGGAGAAATAAAATTGTCAACCAAATGCCTGCTTTGTTTTCAATAGCTTTAGTCTCATTTCTCATACAAATGTCCATCATTTCTTGACTTTGAAGTAAAAAGACTCGCTCAACTGAATTAAAATTATGAAGTAAAACCGGCCTCGTGATTTAAACGTCAGATATTTCGTCACCCGTTCTTTCGTAAAGTGCATGGAATGGAGTTACGTGGAACTGTGTGTACTTTAGAAGACTAATTTCACTCATAGCATTACTTTGACGACAAAATCTTTGTCTTACAGTCCTCACCTCGGTAGACTGGGACAGGTTTTACAGTCTGCTCAGCCGTTACATTTATTTTTGTCACTACGGATGCTAACAAGAAGATTTTCAGATCAGGAGGTCTCATAACTGAGGGTAAATAAAGAAAAATCAAAAACCGGAAAATTGTAAATAGAATGTACCGTCTGTCGTAAGAGTAAAGTTTAGTTTTGCGACAGTCGGTATGAAACTGATAAAATATTGCCAGATAAGATGATTAGATAGTTAGTATATTAGTCAAAATTGGCAGATATTTGACAACCTACACACGCGGAATTGTTCTGAACAGATCAAAACAGACATCTGAGAAATCAGACCCGAATTATCTGATTAAATCAGATCCGAATTCCATGAACCTATTCGTCCAGTCTCTCTGAAGAACGAAAGAGTGTTGGACCTGAAGTCTAATCTTTTGGCTAAAGAAAAGAACTGACAAGTAGGGTTTGAGGCTTAAGGCTAGATCGGTAATTAATCAACAGGGCAATTAACACAAGCCCTACTTTGTGGATGTGGAAAGGACTGGAGAATTTGTCCACATTGCTAACTCAGAGAAAACTTTCAGATAAGAATTTTCCATTGCGTTTGCAGTTCATACTGATCCGGATTCTGAGTTTGTCGCCAAAGTCTGCAAAAATTGGGAATCATCATCATTGCTGCATACACTAAGTCAAAATCTTTTATTCAAGTGAAGAATTTGAGAATAGACTGTTATCAATATTCGGACTGCTCTTTGGAGCTTCTGTCTTCGTTTGTACTTTTATACATGGACATATTTCACAAGTAAGGTTTTTTGTGTGAATGTTCTGGGAATTCTTGCAGATGGGGTATTCTAGAAATTTTCAGCAATATCCCACAAATAAAATCCTGGAAAATAGATGAAGCTCGATAAATTTAGTGCCAATTTAAGAACAATTCGGACAGAAGGAGATCCGTACATTGTGAAGGGTTGCATGAATTGTCTATTATGTGCCGGTATTTATCAGACCGATTGATTGACTATCGAATATGTCGCACAATAATTCAAACTTGTTCCTTACGAAAGTGCCATTTTCTCGGTAATAGTTCTCCACCAAAGCTGACTGGATGTCCAGGCATACCAGTTTTCCAAGACAAACACATTAATTCCAGATATCACACTTTATCCTTCCACCCCTCTTTTCCATCATTTTCTAACTTCTGAATTTTGATCACAAAACCACAACAGATTTTTCTTTCTAAAATAAGTCTTCAAAAACACACTGAAATGATTTTGGTTTGTTAAAATCTGCCTTTAAACACTAAAAATTACTGGAAATGTTTAATTCGTGTGTCATTAACCGGATAATATATATTTGGTGGTTTGATTGAGCGAAGAAGTGCTCCGTTAATGAATGAACTGTGAACTGCGGGATTTTGGTTTGAGGTGAAGAGGGTTAATTTGTAAGACTTTAATAAGGTCATCCTCCACATCCACTCTATTGTCTTCCAACCTCATCATCATTATCCATGTGTTAGTGTCTGGAGATGGTTTTCCTCCAGCAGATCCAACATACATATTCCAGTCAAGGCAGGTGGATCCAGTCAGATTCAGTCTCACTTGGAAATTGGAGGAGAGGTCAACCCATGACCCGCCCATTTCTATACAGCATCCGGCCCAAGATCAACCTCCGAGGAGGAACTTTCTCGGAACAGAGATCCACTCACATCTCAACCCTTCCACAGTTTAAACCCTTTTTCTCATTCATCTCAACTCATTCCGAACATTACAGGGTGTTTCATATCAACTGTAAAAGTAAATGCTCACATTAATTGTAAAATATCACCGAGTATTTTCTGAGATATTGGGTGCTTTTCTGTTCAGTATGGAGAAAAACCTCAGAATACATTTTCAGTAAAAGAGAATCCAACTTTCCACCTTGTGAAACTATAAGGGGATGGCACATACCGCACCGGTTTGCTTCCATAAAACCGATATGTACATTTTGTAGAGAAAATATATCGAATTGTATTTTCTGTCATCTGACAGACAGAATTTTTTATTTAAACTGAAATTGTGTGTAGGAAATTAGAAAGGATCATTAATTTTAACCAGTCTAGTTTAAAATTCACATAATATGTTTCAGCGGATATTTCTGCTGTTGTGAGTTCTAGCCGTGGCACAAACGCTGCGGGTTGTTGAATTTGACCACCCTGTACTATTTCCAATCACGCCAAACCTTATACATCGTACGAGAAAATTGTCTCATGTTTGAATATTCTGGATTGTTTAATGTTTGCAGAAGGTGGATTTGATTTTGTCGACGCCGTTTTTTAGCAACTGTGGAATCATAAATTGGAAATTAAAAGGTTTAAAATAAAACAAAATGAATAAGTAAATATAAACAGTTGAGTTCGTTCAAAACGGTATTGAAACACAATACAAGCATTGTCATTCTAAAAAAAAAATACGGTAATACTGTCCTTCTAATTCAGTTTCTGTGGTGACAACTTTCTTTTTTTTCATTTTTGAACATTTTTGAACATATTATGAAATATCTCTATCCATCAGTCAAATGTTATCGGTAATTCATACTCCGGCTTTTAATACCTCAAAAATGTCATACCGGTAATATCGCCTGGTGGCGGATACGGCCGGATAAGGAAATCCATTGAACAGAATGTACAACCATGTTTTTAACATTTAAAAAATGAGTGAATTTGTAGTGTATTCGAATTTTACAACATCCGACACTCTACGCGTGACAAAACGAAGCAGATGGAGACAAAGACTTGGAGAGATTTTCTTAAACTAAAATTGCCAAGTTCTATTTCTATCCTTCCTAAAGTTTTTGACCGGAGGGAAAACGTGTGAAGGATTTCCGTTTGACTACATAATATGAATTATACTTTTAATAGTTAATTTAAGGACCACACGGCTCGGCGTGTGAATGAGGACTCTTAAAATAGTTTATTGAGATGATCCCATGACACACACGAGATCCAATCCAACTATAACCATTATCATATGTAATGTAATGCAATGTTTTCCTTCATGATGATATCTAAGTATACTACAGTAGTAGTAATTGTGCCGCGTTTTTTTTAATTCATTTTATTTTTATTCTCGTCCGTCCTAATAAAAATTACTACTGTAGGAAGGTGCTACTGGAAAAAAGAGAACACCCATGTCATTATATGCCTACGTTGTATATTAAAATTATATTGCATGTCCTAGTATAATATTATAATACTAGTTCAGAGGTGAGTGAGTTGTAGTCGTTGTTAATTTTTGATGAAGGGTCTTAATCATACACCTTCAACTTTTTTTATTCTCTCATCAACCTTTTTTCCATAAGTTTATACAGTAGGAATTACGGAATCTGATACACCTTCTCAGCTCTGGACTCCGTTCATTCTTACAACGGAACTACTTTTTATGCAAAAAACCTAATATTATGTGATTGTCAACTTTCACATGGTCGTTAAACACAGAATAATTGACAACTTCACTAGTAAGGTGTGTACACACGGTCCAAAAAAATGGAGGATTTTGTAAAATTAGAGCCTTACAGATATTTGTTCGATTCCTGTAGCAACAAGTAAGTTTTGCTCATACTAGTAATGCTTAATGACGTCAATTCTGGTGACACGGGGGAGATAGAAGCGTAGTGCGGTTGCGGTATCGGTTGTCAAGTTTACTTAATTAAACCTTGGCATGCAGTCTAAGGGAAAGGAGCCCTACATATAGCGAAATGATAAGGGATAACCTGTACCAAAATGTAACGCTAAGTTTACATTTGAAATGTGTTCCTTGTTAGAAAATTGAATTTTGGATGATTGGATTGGAAGAGCCAACAACTTGTCAAAGGATTCATTCACTTGATGTCCTAATAATTTATAAACTAAAGAATAGAAGAGGAGTCGATTAAACGTATGTATGTGATTTTCTTGATTTTTTTCACAATAAATAAATTCGGACTTGAAGAGAGGATGGCGTAACGTAAGTTCAAGTAGTAATTGGAACTCTGATAGGGATGAATCTGAATATCTGAATCCAGTTCTTCTTTCAGGCAATTTTGTATCAAGTGATAAATAAAGTCGGAACGGGTTGGGTCGTTGGGAGCAGGCATGGGCAGGACAGGTAAATAAAAAATTAAATGTTATGCTATGTTATATGTTAGGGGCTGCTATGGACTGCGACTGCATGTACAAATATTTATTGGTCCATTGACTTCTAAAACATGGAAATTCGGTGGAACGTTATAATTAGGGATTTCTGTTATATTCTCGCTAAAATTTGTAGCATTGTGAAAATAATAAGTAAATAACTGAATCAGCGGAACCCGCATACATATTGTAATACAATGCTTATCAATATGGAACTTGCGATCCCGGAAATACTCTCGATTTTTTAGCCCAGCATTTAAGAATATGAGAAAGTGTCCGTTCTTTCAGTGATGCAGTGTATCCTGACAGGATCGGAACACCTCTCGAAAAAAGTTAATGAAGACACAGTCATCCTATGAATTTCCCGGACTTTATAAGTTCTATCAAGATGGATTGAGCTACATCTTACATATTCGGATTCCTCATAAAATTCTAGTAATTCAATCCATCAACAGAATTCCGGCATTTTGAACTTTGACAAATGAATGCATCTCATTCCTTTCAATTCTTCCCAGAGGTGTTTCGATCCTGTGCGGACACCCAGCACACTATCATTGGATCATGTTTGACTGTCTAGATTTTAATATTGTTTAATATGTAAGTGTTTACTTGCTTGAATTTAGAAATACTACTACTGCAACTCTAAAGGAATGAATACGAGTGATAAGGCATGACAAAAATGAATAGCGAGAAAAACAAATAATTTTGTATTATATTTCTGGCCATCTTCTGCAATGTAATCTACAAACTCGATCAATTGAAGTTTTTTTTAGACAGACTGTGAAGGTGAAAATTGATGGATTAAAGAGAGTTAGACGTTAACCCACAAAGAGGTCAAAAGTTGTTCAAAAGTGAAGTAGAAAATCTTTGTCGAGGATCTTTTGGAGTTTCTAAGAGTACGTCTCGATTACTCATTTATTCTTGAGTCCCAGTATCAATCATTGAGTTCTCGGTGGTTGTGGGGCCCCGCGTGAGAGGTCTACATTATTTTAATTACAGGTACCACACCTCCAATCATCCCTCTACCAAATAAAAAACAAAATAAAAAAATGATATATATAAAAAACAATCCAAACATCCAATGTAGTATTTATTGTGTATCCCTTCCAGCACTCCTCCTGTGCAGTCTCCAATCCTTCATACATTTTTCTTTATAATATAACACAGTTATTCAATCACAAATGTTTTGAAGAGGGTCACTTCAAGATCAACCCTCTGTTTGACCTTTAGGGCTCTTTTCAATTAAAATATCATTTAATCCGATTTTATTTTTTACAAAAAAAAACACTTTAGCTATGCTGGTTTATGGTAATGGTAATGGTAGTGTGGTATCCTAAAATTAGATACGAGCGTACGACTTAATTTAGGGATGATAAAATAAAAATCCCACACCTGGTGTCGTGCCCCCGTTGTGAAGACCTACATGACAAAAACATGGGTTCTCTCACACGGAGCAAGCACCACTTGGATTAACCCTTCCAAGCTACTGTAAATTACATAATAAGAATTACCGTAAACAGATTATTATTTTTTTTTAAAGAGGGATCATGCTGAGTCTGAGTCCATCTTCATCTCAAACCCTATTCTTTTATCTTTT
>JAQFYE010005392.1:0-12023 GCA_034694305.1 Protaphorura glebata | reverse complement strand
TGGAGTTTACGTACAAAAAAGATATTTTTATCAGAGCTAAAATAAATGCGACTGCTTTCCTTTGTGCCAAGAGAGAAGCAACGAACAAACTGTTAAGGGTAAAATCCACTCCGTGACAATGAAACAAACATCGACAACTGCTTCAAATTGGCTTGAACTGAATCTTTTGATGATAAAATCTCATTGAGTGAATTCCGGCTCGGTCAGCCGAGTTCATTTTCTTTTATATTTCAAAATTCACCGGATCCGCATCGCGATTGTTTGATAATATTATAAAGTTATAGTTCGTTGTATGGTTTTGTTTGTGCATTTGATCGCCATCTACTGTTTAGCACTAGTATTAAGTCTAACATGGCGTTTGGTTATGTTATTTTTTCTTCTCATATTTTTTTAGAAATTCATTTTAATTTTCTGGCTTGAAAAGTCAAGTTCGTGTCCTCATTGAGTAGACCTTTTCATTTGTTGTAATTTTGGAATTCAATGATTCTGTGTTGATAAATTGACTTGGCTTCTTGGAATAAAACTGTTTATTTGTAGTATGGTAATAACACAACCGAAGTGTAAGTACTTTGCCATTAATTTGCCACTTTGCCAGTTAGCCAGTCACACGACTTTTTGAGTTGATTGGTAGATAATCACAATTGGACTACCCTGTATCTCTTACACCATTGAAACCCCTTTCATTTGGAAGGATAATGGAATTGCGGGGATATTCGACTTGAATTTTTATCAAGAAAAACTTTTCTGAATTATTTTCATTTCTTCTGAAAACTGAGTCAGTTTTTTGTTTTGTCAATTTTCATGTAAGTATTGTATTTTTATATTTAATCTCTCTTCTCGTCATTGTATTTAAATGGGCGGGACATGGACGTGATGCTGTGGGCGGTGTAGTTTTTTCGGAATCCGAAAAATACATATTTAATCCAAATCGAAAAAAAAGTAGAAGTGAGGGGTGATTTCCTTTCATTTTCATTTCCAGGTTCCAGAGGTCGAGGTTTAACTAGAATCTTTGAGTCAATGTCAAAGGTCACAATGGAGTGTTTGTTGTGTTCGTCACATGAAGTGGAAGATAGTCGACTGGGAGGACGAATATGGTCAGGAGGGCATGAATTTTCCGCGTCCCTCTGTCAACTACTTAATCTCCCTACGAGTCCTTTTCAACACAATTTTCTTGAAACTCACATTTCATTTTGTGTCTCGTGCATTCAAAATATGGAAGAAGTCAGAACCAGTTTCGCTAAATTGGTGGAACTGACGTCACAACTATCAAAATCAAGGAAACTAGTGGAACAACTGATTTTTAAGTGTCTTCGACAGCAAATTGTTTCAACTGATGGGAGTTCCGGGTGCGGACGCGGACTAACGGCAACGGAAAGTCTTCGCATTGAAATTTCAAAAGGTAAAAAAAGGATACCGCTCAGTGTGCTCGGCAAATCCTGACCCATGATTCTAATTAATTAACGATTTGTTTATTCCGTTTCAGTATTGAATCTGGACTCAAGTGATGAAATTGATTTGGAAAATGGGAATAAGTTGGAAGAAGTCGAAAATGAAATAATTTTGTCGGGCATAAAGGAAGAAATGGATGATGATGATTATGTGAATTTCTCCATGGATCAATTAAATGAGGTTCCTAGTCCGCCGGCCGAGACCTTTTCTCAAAACTATAGTTCAAATCACCCCAGCGATGATAAGAATAAAAATGATACTTGGAATGATTCCGGTTGTTCAAAACGGGTATCCACTCCAAATTCCAACAAAATAAGGAAACGGAAACGGAAGTCTCGTACGAAAACCAAGAGTGAGAGAAGTATTTTGAAATCCCATGGAATTGATCGAGTTTTGAAAGTCTCTTTGGTCAGATCAGACGAGGCATTTCAAGGTGAATAAAAATTAAAAAAATTACCCATGAAATCAAAGACGTGAAACAAGTAATTATAAATTTCCGGTTCTAGGAAAGAAAAAGATTGCCAACTTACGAATACGATCTCCTGTTGAAGAGAGTCAGCTTCCGGATGAAGACCGAGAAGGAGACTCTTCTAGCAGCTCAAAGGATACTGATATTGGTATGAAATTTACCGTGTTTACCGGTTTAAAAGTACATTATGAAAATGACAAGTACAATACACTAGGGGGTTCTTACGATTGGGAGAGCGTTGAGTTTATGACAGGAATTTCTCAAATATTATTTTAAACAGTTCACATACATCAAGTACATCTAAACCGGTATTTAAACACGGCATTACTCCTTAGATCAACTTTTATAGAAAAATAAGGGTCAGCTCGTTGATGTCAATTTAGGCAGGCATAAAAATCAAGAATTCGTTCAATTGATACGATACAACAGTATCAATTTGAGCGGAAGAGTTTGAGCTTTTTAGCTACTTGTTAATTTGATTTTTGATTATTGTAGACGAAGAAGATACAACTCCTCCAAGTCCTCCGAGAAAGAAATTTGGAAGGACAATTGGAGTCGAAAGAGAGATCATTCCGTGCCTATTTGAAGATTGTTCAGTGACATTCCGGACACGTCTGTCCCATTTACATCATCTTAAATTATTTCATGGGGGTAAGTCTATATCCATTGAACCTACAATTAAGAATTACCGTGAATGACCGATTATCGCCGGTTTTTCCAATAAACGCCGGGACTCGAATAAACGTTGGGTTTTTCTCCATTACGCTCATGGATAAAGTATACGTGACATGTGACCATGGCAATAAATAAATACTGATAATATAATTATAAAATACTGCGTCTAATCGGTCATTTACGCTAAAAAAAATTATTTAGGTGTCGTAGGAAAAGACTCTTTTCCTACGACACCTAAATAATTTTTTTCAATTATTAATTACTTCCTAAATTCTTTTCAAAAGAGTCAAACCGGGTAATTATTCAGTTTTTTAGAAAATGTGTGAAACAGTTAAAATTCTTTTCTAGATGTCCGATACCAGTTATGGCTGGGGCGCGTAGGTCATTAGGTCATTTGCCAGAATCGTTTTAAACATATGTTTAAAAAATTGTATTGCTAATTTACTGTATTTTTTTAGGAACACGAAAACCAGTCCAGTGTCCACATTGTCCAAAGACTTTCCGATATGGAAACTACCATTTGGAAGCACACTTAAGAATTCATACTGGTGAACGCCCTTTCATTTGTGAAGAATGTGGAAAAAGTTACAGACTTGACAAGTCATTAAAACACCACTTAACCTCACACAATCCTGAACTAAGACCCTACTCATGCCTTGAATGTCCATGGAAATTTGTTAAGGCTTCAGATCTTGAAAAACATTCTATGATTCATACAGGGATACGAAATTTTATGTGTGAACTCTGTAGTTCTTCATTCCGTACAAAACCAGAGTTACACTACCATCAAACTAAATTCCATTCAACACAACTCAATTTAAAACAATTTAAATGTAAAATTTGTAACAAAGTTCTCTCAAGTCCATCTTATTTAAAAATTCATGAGAAGACTCATGTGGGTGATGTCAGATTCCAATGTCATCTTTGTACATTCCGTTAAAACATTTAAATACAAAGGTCATTTAAAAGTTCATGAAAGGGATCATACAGGAGAAAGACCTTTTAAGTGTATGACTTGTCCTAAAGTATTTAAAGATTCAACACATTTAAAAAGACATGAGGGTTTACATTCAGGACTCACTCCATTCAAATGTCAACTTTGTGGGGATGCATTTCCAATTCAAAAGTATTTAGACTATCATATGAAAAAACATAGGTTAGGGAAAATTCCAACCACTATTTCTACTACCCAAGGAGGAAACACAGATAATACTAAATTAAACTAAATTGTTTGATTTAATTGGATAAAATTTTTAATATAATTACAAATTGTGTAGTATTACATGCGTATGCGTATTTTGTAACATAAGATTTGAAGAAAGTTTTAATTAATTTATGGTAAAAATAAAGTTGGTATGCCACATTACTGTGTATGTAGAGCTGTGTTACTTGCAGGCATGAGCGAGCGAGCATGACCTTTGGGTGTTACCTACTCAACAGCTGTTGACATCCGGTTCTGGTTCTGGTACTTAACTAACAAAATATAGCTAATACAATGGCACATACTGACATGAATCAATAAAACAAATATAGAGATCGAGATAAATCTCGCACAATTAGAATTATAAAATGCACACAAAAATGGTAGCCGTTTAAAAAAGATTTTTTCAAATGGTTGTAATTTTTGTTGTCTTAATTTTATAATTCCAATTATAGGGTGGTTTATCCGTTACCTACTTCAGAGCGTTCTAAATGACTATCAATTTTGAAAAGCCGTTGAGATTCGCCAGAGGAGATATGAAAATGAGCTGGGGTCATATATCGGAAACTTTACGCCGATTCCAACACAACCAAGTGTCCAGACTTGGGTCAATTACATGTGTAATTGTAATTTCAATTACAAATTACAATTACGTAATTGTAATTATAATTAATTACATTGAAAATTGTGCTTATAATTTGTAATTGTAATTAATTACATGTGTTAAGTAATTGACCCAGGTATAGACTTGGGTCAATTACATGTGTAATTGTAATATTAATTACAATTACAATTACATAATTATAATTGTAATTAATTACATTGATGAATTTGCATGTAATTTGTAATTGTAATTTAAATTCACTTTCAAAGTAATTGACCCAAGTCTGCAAGTGTCACGGACAAGAAACAGCTCGACTCAATACAGATATTTTGACGTTCGTACAGGTTTTTCGGTCGTGGAATGTTTTTCGTTGAAGTTGGGTATGCTGGCGTGCAGTTATATATACCCCGATTAAATCATGGTTAACATTTTCCGCCTTCGCTTTGGTTAACAAATCTTCCTTAATGGATTCTTCAGGACGAATTAATAGTCCCTTTTCTGAAAAACGCACGTGTTATGTAGAAAAAAATCGACGAGCGCCAACGATTGTGCGATTTAAAGAATAGAATCTACACGATTCGATTTCTTGACTAATTCTTACAAAAGAACGGATAACAGACATTTTAGAAGAAGTGTTCACCCTGAAGCATATATTGAAATGATGGAAGCAACCTTGCATCAAAGAAAACGGCCAATTATAGATGTGACAAAAATATTTGTTTTGAGAAAACAATGACGAGAGGCGGGTTCCGGAGGTAATCCGCTAGATGTCTCCAACGCCGAATGTCACCTCTATGTCAACTGTAGACGATTTTAAAAAAGAACAAACAAAGGGCATCCAAAATGAAATGCACACACGATTTCTATTCTTTGGATTGGTAGTGATGCAGGGTATACATCAAAACTTTTTGCTGAAAACCTTCGGCAAGTCACACATTATCGTATCACCCTGTTTACTGTGCGACGTCCTTGAAGAATCCAATATCTCTCACGCAGCCTGTTCAAAATAAACTGTGCCCCAGCATGGCAGTAGATCAAATGCACAAATTCAATCAGTTGGTGGACTAATTGGTCTTTACTTGGAAGCAAAATCGGACTCTTGAATATTGAACAATCGTTTTGGTATGTCAATCTGGTCGTCACGTGCAAGAGTCCGTCTTCTTTTAAACTCACGTAATGTTTTTATCAACTATGTTGCCTGGGAAATGGCGGGACTGAATTTGATGCAACATGTCCGTTTCTCCCTGTCGTAACTCTTATTGGGACAAGTGACATGTTTTGATCCGACACTCCGATTTGCTTCGGCAATTATTAATAAATCTTCTTACACTTCCAGCGGTCCTTACATTATTCCAGTATGATCCAAACCTCAAAAGTACTTGTGCTTGAATGGTGACATTTACCATTACCATTGCATCGGTTTTTGAATTCCGCTTCTCTTGAGATACCAGTTCTTCGTTCACCTTCGGTTCAATTGCTGGCCATTCATCATTGTTTGTATATAGCCAAGCCGGTCCCTCCCACCATCTGGACACTCGTAACTCAATAGGTGAGCAACCTCTTGACGGCAGGTCGGCGGGATTGAGATTACCGGGGACATGTCTCCATTGTACTTTTGTAGTGAGACGATTTATTTCCCGAACTCTGTTACCCACGAGTCTGCCCCAGTTTTCGTCACGATTTCTCCATGCCAGTGCAGTGGTCGAGTCACGCCAGCATACGTATGGATTATCTTCACATTTCAAATACTCCTTTACGTTCTGTAGTAATCTGGCTCCAATGAAGCATCCCATCAATTCTAATCGAAGAACTGTTCCCGATTTCACCTCTGTTTGTGCTTCTTCATTGGTTTTGGCTTCGACTTTGGATAACGGTGCGAGTCGGGGTTTTGCTAATAGCATTTGAACTTTGACATGGTTTGAAAACTGAGCACGGACATACACAACCGCAGCGTAAGCATCTTGACTTGCGTCTGTGAACAGATGTAATTCCAACTCCAACGGATTACTTCCAATTGCTACTCTGGGTATTCTGATTCTTGAAATTCATTTATTTCACTGAGCCATGTTTCGAACTTCTTCTTTTCCACTGGTTTCCATTCATCATCCCAAGTTTGTCGTCTTGTCCATGAGTTTCGCAACAAGATTCTAGATTGAACCAGTGCCGGGGTGGTGAATCCAATTGGATCATATACTTGAGATATGACTGAAAGGACATTTCTTTTGTTCACTTTAAATCCCTGAACAGAGAGAGCTGACACCTTACAGCTGAGTGTATCTTCAGTTTTGTTCCAGATTAAAACTCGAACATTTGTATTTGCTTCTTCGGAATATTCACGCGACGATTCCGAAATTTAGTAATGTAATGCCTAAGTTATTATGATTATGGTTAAATAACCTGATATAATTATTTTAGGATTACATTGGTTATGTTTTGGAATGGAATGTTGGATTATAGTTTTAACTTTTAACTAACGATTTATTGACCTTTGGTATTTCAAGTTCAGAATAATCATATGAAAAGTTAGTACTAGGAATAGTGTCTAAGCTTTAGCAAATATTTCTCTGGTAATTTATTAATAAAACTCTTCTTCGTGATTGTGTAACACTTACCGATGGATCAATTGGGATTTATTCTTATTGTTGTGAGGAATGGTGAATGTTGTGCTGTTGCTTGTGAATAAACAGATCTTGAATTTTGAATTTTGAATCTTGTAATATCACGATTCTTCTTATCAAATTCAGATCTTGTTCTTATAATAATATAGTTTACTGACTCACTCTCAATAGCATCAAACATGGACTCTCTCACACGGAAATCTCGGCGCCGGAATCCGTTGAGTTACCAGATTTGTACCACTTTCTATACCCTCTCAACGACTCTATATACCCTCTCAACCACTCTCTATACCCTATCAACCACTTTCTACACCCTCTCAACCACTGTTTATACCCTCTCAACTACACTCCAATACCACGGGCTCTCTATCCAGTTTCAAGTGTTTAATTCTAGAGAAATCAAGGAACAGTTCATCAAATTATGTTTACATCTACATGATCGCATGTTCACTGATCGCCTCAAGTACTACACATTTGCATTCAATATTTTTGCTTTACATAACAGATTTATATACTGACTTATCATTCTTCATTGCGTATAATTGTAGCATCCTAAGGACCCATTGGGAAGTTGTGTCATGACTAAATAAATAGATAAATCTAACAATGCAAGAAGGGAAGTACCAAAAGTACATTTTTAAACTGTTTAATTGAGCAGCAAACTTGCTTGAGTTAATCTTTATTTTGAATTACTTTACACACTGTGGCGGATAACTTCGTCACTTTTATAACACGAACATCAACGCATGATTTTTGTGTGAGATTGCGCCGGGTTATGACAGAATGTTTATTGGTACTTTCAGAGTTACGACATGCAGACGACATCATGACAGACATGCATTAGTTAAGAGTGAGCAGACTCGGGTAAATTACTTTAAAAATGTAATTAAATACAAATTACAATTACTTTTCAAAGTCGTGAAAGTAATTAAATTACAATTACAATTACCCCGGAAATTTCGAAAGTAACTAAATCACAATTACAATTACTTCAAAAATTTCGAAAGTAATTAAATTGCAATTACAATTACTTCAAATATTTTGAAAGCAATTAAATTATAATTACAATTACTTTCGGGAATTTCGAAAGTAATTAATTGCAATTACAATTACTTCCAAAAATGGAAAAATCCTTCAATCATTACAACTACTGGGAAAATAGAACTTGCAATTGCAAATGTAAATTCTCAAATTTTTGGAATTACAATTATAAATTACTTATTACAAAATCTTAATTACAAATTACAATTACAAATTAATTTCTCAAATTTTTTTAATTACAATTACAATTACAAATTACTTTCATGATAAATCTCAATTACAGTTACAATTACAAATTACTTTCGTAAAATTTGTAATTACAATTATAATTACTCCGAAAACGTGTCGCAGTGATTGCAATATACCTTTAGGCCAGGATTTATTGGCGAATTCAATAGAAATTACAATTATGTAATTGCAATTGTATTTTAATTACATGTGTAATTGTAATTGACCAAAGTCTGAGAGTGATGCTTGATTGAGATGCCAGAACGAATGACAAACCAAAAGAAGTTTACAAGAAATCTTTCAGTAAGTGTACAGTATGCACATGCAGGGTGATCCATAAAATCCGTTGACTTCTTATTCTTTTTAAATTATTCCCAAACCACAAAATGTGGTAACTTGTTCTTCTGGTCAAACCATAAAACCTAATCAAATTGTGGTAAATTTCCCTTGAGCCACACTGTTAATAGCATTGAGCTTCCAAGTCCATCCTCGTTTTAATGCTTGGGCGATTTAAAGACTATTTTGGTCTATTAGGCTATGAAGGCGGAACATTACAGAAACACATTTCTTACCAACATGTTTTTCCTTTTTCTATAAAAAAAAACTAAAGATTACTGAAGAGCAATGTCAAACCAAATTAGTTTCGGTGCTTCGTCTGCCTGTTAAATAATAATAAAGATACAAAACACTTCCATTGGCGATAAGACCGTCGATGCCCAACGATCATAAAAAAATTACGATCATTCATTCTCGAAATACTGTAATTCTAGGACAGGCAAGGAAATTTCGGTCTAGCAGCTCTGAATGCATACAACTTTTGAAAAACTTTCCGAATGTGTAATTCAGATTCAATCACAACGACAAGACTCGCCAAAGTCAATCCTAACAAGTAAATGTAAAAAGATGTGACAATTGTCGACTGCAATGAGATTGGATCAACTCCATTATTCTCCACCTCTTCCTTGTTCCTTCTCAGATTGGTCAATGCGGAGTCCCAAATAGTGGGATGACGAATGTTCCAGTATTTTGCCCAAATACTGTAAATCCCGGACTGCATGAGAATTTGCATTCGACCATAAAAATAGTTTTCATTCCAACGTAGAAACATGAATCCGGTGAGTGCTTCATACAACGAATCTTGTCCTTTGTAAAATACGAGATGTTTATTCTTCGCTCTTGTGTATTCAATGAATTTGCCAATATTTGCGTTTGTGTCAATGATTCCTGTCTTGCCACATTTTGATGTTTCGTTGTAGGATTTTTCTGGGTTCAAATTGTATTGGGACGTAATGATGAAACTGTTGAGCCTGGACTTAGCTGTCTTATTTTGAATCATGACCCACTTTAATATCTCTGTCTTGTCTATTCCGTACTCTTGTAGCGATTGTGTCACATGAAGGCAACTGACATTGTGGGGAGGGTAGAGATTGTGTATGTAGTGACGGCTTGGCTGGGATATGCAATTCTGGATTGTACTTTTTTCGTTCGGCCAAAATGAAAATACTGAAATGTTTGGTTCATTCACGTGTGCTTTCGACTCGAAACCCCAATCCCCAAAGAATCGAAATAATTTAGCTTGAGAGAGATGCGTCACATTCGGTGGAATTGGGATTGGAATGATCAGGTCTACCACGAATATATTTCTGTATTCAGTTGTGATCACGACTGCTACCAGTCCCCAGAGGCCAAGTATTAGTCTGGAGACAAATAACAAGTTCGAATCTGATTTCGCGATTGATGAGATTTCTGGAGGTGTTTCCAGTAGACTTCCAATCGTAATTGCACTCACATTATACACAAAATTCCAACCGTTTCTTTTTTGATTCCATTTTGTAGATGTGTACAGGTAAATGATACAAAGGGTAGAAGGGATTAAAATGAGTGTGACAATGAAGACGTACCACATGGACGTATTGAAAGGGGACAAGTAAAACACATGGGACACCATTTCCCTAGTGCGTCCACAATTTGCAAAGTTCCAAGTTGCGCTTTCGACAATAACAGCTTTCAGAAAATAGCGTACAATCTCAAAAGAAAATGAATGACTCGGGAAGGATTTGCCGTCGTGCCAATAACCAAATGGATCCGTTTCATTTATTTCCTCCATATGTCCATAGTACTCTATTTCTTCCATCAGTAGAACAGAAATAATATACACCAGGTAGCCGGTTTTGTTATGTGGTTTATCAAATGGATTTTGAATAAGTGCAGTGTAGTACTTCATCACATTGACCTCAGTTCCACTCCTCCGTCCGTTGAACACTTTTCCAACAGTCCATTTATTCCAGAACTCATTCTCAATGATCAATTCCTGAATGGCTAGTCCATTGTTTGACGAATTGAGGCCTAATGGATATTCCATATACACTGAATTCCAACCAAGATGTGCACCAAAAATATGCAAGGATTTTGATGATTTTGTTTTGCGAACATTTTCCTCTATTTCATGCACGTGTAGAATGACATACCTTCGCAGTATTCTTGAGGTCGTCGTGTCCTCAGGGAATTGGGGCAGATTAATCAAACCTACGGAAATTGGACTTTTCTGAATTGAAACTAAGATTGCAAATGTTTGAAGTTCGAAGCAGTGCAAATATTTGATTACTTCACAAAATTGTGACCGCTTTTGCAAGTGGGCGTCTATGGTGTTATAGTTCAGAGAGTTTAATTCGGCAGGAATGAGAACTATTGCACGGCAATAATGGCCGTACCTCCTTCTCAAGTCAAGGCCTGGTTTGTACATTGACTCATACTTGATATATGTATTTGTATTTTGAATTTCGAGTGGCGTGTGATACAGCTGAACTGGCACACTAACGTCCAGCTCATATTTGAAGTTCGAAGTGAGAAGAGCGTCTACTTGGATAAAGCAGTCCTTAAATTCTTGAACTATTGAATTCAAATTCAAGGTTAGGTCTGAGGAGCGTCCGAATGAATCGTTTTGAATAAGTTTAACTGAGCTGATTTGGGATATTAGCCTTAAGATTACCACGTTTAGAATCAACAGCTCTTTGATGGCCATTATTACAACGGTTTTCTTCAGCCACTTGAAGTGGAACCAACTACGGAATAGCGCAATTGAAAGTAGTTGTAGGAAATCGTATCACTCTTTGGTATCTGAATAAAATATGAATGTACGGTTACATGTCTTCTGTTTCATTTGAACTCATGTCGCAGTCATATTTTCATCCTCCAATTTCTGACATCGCCATTTGTGTGTCTAAATTGGCATTTCGCTGAATATTCCGTCCGGATATTATCTTCTGTCGAAGCCTTAACGGAACGTAAGTGCGGGGTGAGTGAACCATGACTACGGTACTTCATGTGGAGTGGACTTTAGACTTTGTTTATGATAGTGTTTGACGATAGTGTCTTGCATATTTTATTCTACTTTAATACTTTCAACCGCTTGACACGTCACTTCTGTCTATAACTACGTAAAACAAATAGACAAAATATGTAAGGCAAGAGTCATTAATATTTAATTCTCCGAGAAGTCACCAAGGGTTATTCACCAAGAGTTCATTTATGTATACGAAACATCTCAAGCTGAACCGGAAATAATAAAACATGAACATGCAACTACAAAGTTGCAAAGTTGAATACTTTGTCGGCGTTCTAGTCTAACACTAGTGGTTTGTCATAAAAACCTAAGTTAAGCTAATGTATTGGCATGGAGTGCCATTTATAATCTAATTATTAAATCCAACATTGGTGGTTTTCCATAAGAACCTAAGT
>JAQFYE010005391.1:0-12023 GCA_034694305.1 Protaphorura glebata | reverse complement strand
TATTTTGGATGGTCTTCAAAGTAGCATAGCCGTCGACACTCAACTCGACCAACACTTGGTGTACCTTCCTTGTGAGTCTGACATTCAAAATCCTTGAATTTTGTGTAAAAGTTTCGACGCAAAATATGAAAAGCATTTTTTTTGCGTTTCAAAGTGATTCTTGATTTTTTTTAAATTAGTTTTAAATGTTTTTGTAATATTTTAAAACCTACTTAACCAATGTCCAATTCAACTAATTCAAACAAAACTTTTGTTTTGAACGTGTTTAAATTGGTGAATTGGATTTTATAATGAAATTCTAAAACCACCGGTAAAAAAAGTTTCGCGAGTTAATTGGGGACTAGAATATTGTCAAATTTATCCCAAGCTCAAATTTCGTGTCATTCCGTATAACTAATAGTAATATAAATTACCGCTTGATAACAGAAGTTGCTTGGCTTGAGAATATGAAGCCAGTTGAGCCGCATTGACAACCTGAAGAATTAAATTATTTATGTTAGCTTAATGGTTTACTCAGAAAATATTTCACAATTACTTCGAATTTTAAGGATGTAGTTTACTCACCATGGCACGTCCCATCGTAGGAATAGCACCTCTCCACAATGTCAGAACACCTTCTTCACGGACAATTCTAGCTAAGGCGTTGAACACACTTGTGTAGTTTCGCCTCTCTGCAACTGGTAGTCGTCCATCGGCAGTCATCCTAATCAATGCGACCTTTCGAGAAAGAACAATTATGCAATTCACTTTTTGATATAGAGAACAAAACTTCAATAAAATTTGATTCTGAAAATACCTCAGCTGGTGTGCCAACGAATGCCCCGCATACACCCGCAGCCATCCCCAAAATAGCCTTCATCAGAAAACCGGGTGGTTGCCCTTCTGGCCTGTAGAAGATTAAATTGTATTATTTGTAATTTTCTAAATCGTGTATTAGAAATACCGAAATTTCTGACTTTCAATTTGACTCTCAAATTATTATAACTAAGCGTTCTTTTGCTTATGATTATGCATAATACGTCGTTCCTAATGCATTGATTTTTGATTCTTCGTTTTTACTGGTTGTGATTTGACCTTTTTGAATTTTTGACTTTTTATCTCGGTTATTATACTGAAATAGAATCAAACTATAAAACGAAAATAGCACGCAAAGAAGTTATAAACAATTTATTAATGAGACGGTTATGTCTGACCTACCAACCTATCAATTTAAAACGCGTATAAATATTAAACAAATATGACGTCGAAATTAATGTTATGATTTTCTTCATGTCTTTAAAATCCACGTTAAGCAACATTTCTTCGTTTATTGTATAATACGATAACTATATCCAGTGAGTAAGTTAGCCATAGCCACTAGCGAATTCTATTTGGGTAATTAGTACATTTATTTTGAAAATATGAAATACTGCCCAAAAGCCTCATAATTTTGACGCTTACAAATACAATTCAATTCTGTATAACAAAATTGTACTTCAGATTCTATATAAATAGAATCGGAAATCGGAAACCTCTAAATTTCAGAGCAAAATGATTCGATGGAACAGCGAACATATAATTTTGAAATAAAAAACTAATTGTGCAAAAGCAGAGGGAGGTAAATATAAAAATTGGCTAGAAAAATAAATTTGATGTCAAATCAAACAATACAAAAAATTAAAAGTTGCCTTACCCCGAGCACATTTCGAAAAGCCAAGTGTAAATACCCAGTCTTGTGGTTGTGTAAGTCGCCTGCAAGGAGAGAACAAAAATGTTATTCCAAGAAACTTTAAAATTGTCGTGAATCCACCAGATATTATTTTGAGATAATTTTGAGAAGACTTTAGTTCCGTCTTTCGTAAAGCGATGGAGCAAATATTAAATATATTTAATTACAATGAAGTTTGCTGAACGATTTACCACGACAGTTTTTTAGACAGAAATTGGTCACTTCTTAAACTCACTCAGAACATTCAAGTAATATTTTCTTAAGGTTAAAAATGGCAATGGCACATATCTCAATTTTATTTCATTTTTACTAACTTGTCTGAGAAGACCGGCTGAGAGGCCGGCATACATGGCAACAATTCCTTCATTTTTTAGAATAGATGAAATTGCATGTAAACTTGTCTTGTGCTCTCGAACTCCACCACCCATTCCGCTCAATTGCATTCGATTTTTAACCAAATCCAAGGGTTGTACAAAAAGAGTGGCACCCATTCTAAAATATTTACAAAAGATAATGTCAACATTTTTCCTGGAAGGCAATTAAAAACAAGAAAACATTTAATTTATTTCGTTCATTCAACCAGTTTGTCTGCCGCCACTGCTTTGTCGGTTTTTTTCTCCTGACAAAATAGAATTTTACCTTACGAAATATTATAAGTAATTTATATTTTTATTAATTTTAATAATTTTATTCCCACATTTTAATTACCTCGAATTTCAAATTTTTAAATAGCTCATTTACTCATTTCCTTAATTTCAATTACTTAATACTTAACTTACCCCGAAAGTCCTCCAAACAAGAATTTTATAGAGTTCGGGATGTGTCCAGGAGCGGCCGGGGCCGGGGCCTTAGCAGGTGTACCCATTTCTTCAGTAAATTTATTAAAAACGAAAGTGAAAGTACTCCAAAATTCTTCCCAGTTAAACGTCAATACTTAGAGCACTAGTATTCCAAATGACAGCAGAACGGTATTTACAAGAGAATGTGTATTTTATTCCAATTCCAATCTTGATGAAGAGACGACCCGAGCCCCCACTTAGTTGTGTTATTCAAATTAAAAAACCACTCCACTCCAGATAACCTTTAACCTCCACCTCCGACACCAGCCTTTAGTCTTTCAGAAATAATATCCCTTTGCCTGACCTTCGACTTCTTGATACTCTGTATTGAACGAGGAGAGATAATAAATTAAATTATGGGAATTATTATTATGTAACGAGGAAAACATAATCCGCTTATCTCTTTCGCTGACGTTACTACTATTAATTGCAGTGTGTACATTTAGCTGCGCTTCACATATCTATGCTCTATACATTTTATATGTATAATAATTTCTGTCGCTTTAGCTTGAACTCCTGTACAAAGGTTACAATTACAATATTACAATTTATTAGTGATTGAAAAGTTGTTATGTATCATTCTGCTATCCACTACAGCGCATTCGGCGCCAATTTCATATAGCACTCATCAATGACTCAAAATATATTTATTAGAATGGAAACAGTGTTTGAGAACCAGTAAAAGTCATTATGATGAACCAGAATTAGGGATTTAGTAATCCTTCACCTAAGTTAGGTGGGAAACGATCCCACGGGCAAACATTTTGTGGTTACCGTAAATTTAAATATCGGTATTTCCTACACCATGGGTGAAATGGGTGCCAGTTTAGGGCACAAAATACACTTTGTTGATGATTTGTTTTGCCATTGCATAATTTAAATTCTTCATACTTTGAAGTACAAGTACGCAAAGATCAAGTGAGAATTAATTTACAGACGTATTAGGCTAGTCAACCGTAAATGACTGATTACAATTACAAGCGCTGGACTCAAAACTGGGCTCAAATAGAAGCGCAGGGGCTAGGCAGGACGTTCCGTAGTTAGAAAGAACCTCAATGCTGAATTAGAGACCGGGTCACGAAGAGTTGATTCTCAATAGAAACCCGGGCTTCCAATCGGTAATTTACGGTATTCATTCAATCCGTGCAGTAGTTGCAGTAATTCTATTTACTAATACTATTATTATTTCATTCTCAATTTGATAAGCTGACCTAACGTCCCGTGGGTAGTATTTCCGGAATGTATATTATTTTACATCCACTACTAACATAATCAAGGACGTGTTATCCGGTTGGTTTTACCTACTGATTCGGAATTTTAACACAATGCTCCGCTTCTTAGAAAGAAAATTGGTCTGTCAGTCATCTTAAAATTAAGTGATCTAATTTCGAAGTTTTATTTTATGTATGGCCTCGAAAGAAAGAAGGTTGAATGAACTTAGCGAGCAACGCAAAATACACGGCAATATTTATCCAAAATTGAGTTTCTTTAAAATAAATCGCCTACAAAATACACGACAATATATTTCCAAAATATAAGAGTATTTTCGAAATAAATGGAATATTACAAAATAAACGGGAGTATATTTCCTGGTTGGATATTGGAGCTAACGGTGGACACGGATATTTTAAACAGAATTGAAGAAAAAAAAAGAAAAATTGTCAACATTCATCACGGCAATACATTTCCAAAATAATGCCAGTAAACCAATGAATTGTGGTGTATTTTTTGTTCGCTCATGTTCCATTGTCTTTATGTTTTAAGGTTAATCCTTACATAATAAAATGAGATAACTAGAACACTTTTTAAAAAATATCAATATAAAAAATCTAGTAGTAACCGAAAATAATTTCTCCCAAAATGTGTAACTTACCACAAACAGCAGTTTGGGAATTTGATATCGAGAGTGTCCAAAAACCAATTGACCAGTGAGCTATCCAGGTGTCCAGAAATAGATAAAATTATTCCAATTAGTAAATTAAAACTGGAATATTTTCCTGAAGACCTTGGCCGGCCGGTCGTGTGATACAGGTTGATTTGAATCTGACCCTCAACCCGCCCATCGCCCCATTCTCACCTCATTGGACTCCAGCCTGCACGTCACACCCATTTTTTTTTCTATTTTCTGGCAATTCTCCAGAGAAAAGTGTACTATGAAGGGAGATTACGAACGTAAAATTGTGAAATCCTCAACATTATGCTTTTTACAAAAAGTATACTTTTCTAATACCTAGTAATCTAGTCGATTCATCTAATTCTAGACACTCTGAAATCTTAGAAATCAGTACTTTGTATTATAATAGCAATGTTGTGATCACGTTAAATTGATATTATTTTCTGGGCCAAAATACATTCAAATATCTTAAGTTATGAGGGGTTTCATCTTCTAATTTATTATTCAAAACATTTCAACGGTTTTTTGAAGAAATTCTATTTTTGAGAAAATGGTATACCTTGAAATCAGTTATGGGGGAAAGTTTCATGGGATTCCACATACTAAAATTTTAAGAACAAAGGCACGTTTTTTTAAAAAAACATCGAGTTTTGAATGTTGCGTGTGAGCTAAAATGACATTTTTGACAGTTTGGGGCAAGGTCTTCCAGAAAAAAAGGTTGGGCGAGATCCGATCGGAGACAATCACGTCATAATTCACTCATCGTAAGTGGTCTGTACCTGCTCTTCCAAAATCTCAAAAATTTCCACCCACCGGGTCGAGTTTGTTACCTAATTATTTTTTAATCCAGCCTAGGTTAAAAACTTTTGCAACAATTCCCGAAATACAGATAGTCTTCAGCGTCAGAAATTCACTATACATGTTAGTTTTTCTCTATTGTTCAAAAATCTCAAAAATCTTTCCCATCGCTCGAAACGATGGGAAAGATAAGAACCCTCCCTATTTGGGATAGAACCTTCGTAAAAGTTGTTCAGGATGTCAAGGGCCGCTTAGGACATGCATCCAAAATTCAGACTCAGATGCCTACTTTTGTGGTTAGCTGCATGCGTGTGCGCGTACCGTCATTTTCAAAAATATTGACTCGACTCAAAAACATTTTCAGATCACTTGAAACGGCGAGATCATGATTTTTTTTTGCGTTTCGCCATAAGCACAATGTTGTGGACTCTGTCGATTTTTGAGGTGGGTCTCGTGCCCAAGCATTTCTCCCCTCATAGTACTGGATGTTACATAACATGGGAATATTTTTTGGATGAGAGGAGTGCCGGTGACGGAGAGAACTCGTTCTTTCCACTCTGAGATCCTGTGAGTGTCGGACCTGTCCAAATAAAATCTCAAACAAATCCATTTCTCAGTCTATTCACTGGTAAGTAAATCTTTTCAGACTATTTAACCTAATTTAATTAGACTAATTAGTATTATTTAGTAGTAAGGTCCATCTTGTATAACCCACTTTCCGGCTTAATTAGTTCTGAATTTTCGGCCAAGGTCACGCTCACGCAGAATTATTTACGCATGCTTGACCTTCAATTGACATTCAGTAAGGTCACTGGGACTAGGAGTCTCCGTGTTTATCAAAATACCTTTACCGACATTTGAATTGACGAGTTGTCATATGATTTTACTACACAAATTAAGCAGTCACCAGTTTGAACTTTCTTATTTGGAAAGAAACTACGTTCAACCTTCAAAAGGAAATTGATATCTATAGACATGTCAGTCCCTATACGTATTTTATATTCTGTAATATCAGTCCATTTTATTTTATTGTCGCATTTCGCATAAGAAGTTTGTACGCCTGAAAAATATCAATTCTAGTTTACAATCATTAACATTTTGTGCGTTACAGTTGACAGTTACAAGGACCACTATAATTGCGATTCGGCCATGCAGTTAGGCCGAATATTTTTTATTATATGTAGTATAGTGTCCTGACACAGTGATGTAATAATGATGTGATGTAAATAGACAACAACAGAAGGTCATAATAGTCAAGAAGATTTTATGTGTAATTGGTTCCAAATGTCATTAATCTTAAAGAATTTTTTTTTCATCCCCGGTGGCAATTTTTTACTCGGGGCTTAGAAAGTTCTTGCACCGGTTGCTTTTGTCTTACCCGGTTTCAATTTAACGGTTTTCATGTTACATGTACGTTAAAATGGCGTAAACGGTTTACAAGGAAGGTACATTGTCGAATCTTCCATCTTTCCTACTACACTAGGGAAGCCCGCGCTAGCGGAGATCTGGCTGGTATTCATAATAATAATATGCCCTTACAAATAATACTACGTTTAGTGGTGTCAATCCATGACCAAAAGTGGCGCCCTGGCCCTGGCCAAGTGAAACGTAGAGAAACCTGGTTAGGTACTTTAAGATTCCCAATTTTTGTTCTCAATTCATTTTAATTAAATATCACCAAATAAAAATTTATAAACAGATCGGAGTATTTATACAAGATCGCTTTTTCCAGTACAAATTATCTTTACAATTTTACAGAGGTTTAAACTTTCGTCTTCGTATTTCATGTTTAATGTTTTCTCAATTCGGTTTTTTTAGTGCCGAAGGAATATAAAATTATTTTATACGTTGTGGGTTTTCAAGAACAGATCTGTAAATTCAATGCAGTCTGGTTAGTTTATTTGTTAAATTCAAATCTTATCTTGTTTAATTCTTAAGGACTCCAACAACTATTGTTTTTCTTTACGTTTGTTTAAATTTTTAAGGAAGCCGACCTTAAATTTTTTTGCTAATAGTAAGTGTGCATTCCGTACATAGGGTCAGTGGCATAAAGCTAATAAATACCTGTTGAACTCTTTACGAGTGAGGATTTTATGCATTTGGCTTCATCAGAACGAACTATAAAATAATTGTTATCAGAAACCAGCTGAGGAGATACACGGGAGCATAAGTAATTTTTTAATGAAACCCCCAGCCGACCGAAATACCAAATTGTTTCATTTTTTCCTCCATCACGTTCACATTTTTTATTCCTTTAAAATCCGAGAATAGACTATGCCGCATGCCTCCACTCACGATTGCAATGCATTGTATTTCAGTATTTTAGTCAAGCCAGGGATGCAGGAACAAGTAGATTTTAGAAACTAGAAACAGAGAAAATGGTTTCATGCTTTACTTCTAGCACTTGCATTTCTAGCATCAGAGCATGGCTTGGGCCATGCTCTGATGTTAGAAGTTGTAGAAGTAGAAATATTCCACGCATAGTCACAGGTTAAACCCTAACCTTGACTCGACTTTGACACTTTTAGACAGGCAAGCAAACTGTTGCCAACCAGGCGGTGTGGACGTGGAAATTAAGTTAGGAATCGCGTAATTTATTTTTATCATCCTCAATTTTCATGTGCATTTGTATTTTTCCCATAAGAGCACATGGTTCAATATGCAATTGCCTTAACTGTTGTAAATCGACCGTCATATTAATTTGATGCATGAACAAATGTATGCGTGCATGCTGTCATGATATGAACAACAACGTGGAAACAAAATGCGTTCTTTCAATGATAATTTGACTTTTAACTGATTTTCCATGAAGACGACTGATGGGATGGGATAACACTTTTTGTATGGTTTCATTATTATAAATACGCAGACTGATTTTCAATAATCTTGACAGTACAGTTTGGAAAGTTTGGTCGGATCGATCATTCGAGAAGGCGAAGCCAGGTGTTCAGTTCACTCGTTAATTCTTATTTTCTCTTGCATCATTATCATAGCAGTATTTGTTTTTACCCTATTAAAATTAATTGGTTGGTCTATTTGTGCCTGGGATAATTCAAGACAAAGCAACTTTTCTATCTTATACATATAAGTGGATATATTATTGGTTAGTTGGCTTCAGTTTCTCTTAGATATTAAAATTAATGCTTATCTGGTACGGAATATTTATTTTGTGTTAGTCAGCTCTTCAAATAATTTAATTCCAGCGTATTTCTGCATTTAATACCTTTATTTATTTACAGTAAGCTTCTTAGAAAAATTTAAAGAGTTTCTTGTACGGGTCATACTACTGTTTTGCTAATAATTTTAAATTTAGATAATTCGGGTTAGCATTTATTACACAGAATTTTTTTTTGTTAGTAATCTTATACGATTGAGTTACAGTTGTTTCGTCAGGGAGAAACAAAAGTTTAAGTTACTTTGGTTAGTTAACCTTATGCTCTTATTTCAAGACAAATATTTCTGTTACGTTTGGTTGAAAGTATTGCATATAATTTTAGTTGTAGTGGCGGATAAATTTGTCTATAATTTTATTAATTTTATTTAATCTTTATTTGTGACAGAAATCAAAATGTCTAAGGTTGGAATTAACGGATTTGGACGCATTGGGCGTTTGGTCTTGAGAGCTGCCGTTGAGAGAGGAGTCGATGTGAGAAACTAATTTTGATTGTACACCATATGTATGATTTTTTGGAATTTGTATTTTATTAATATTTCGAATTAATTTTCTGGTTTCAGGTTGTCGCCGTGAACGATCCATTCATTCAATTGGACTACATGGTGTACATGTTCCGTTACGATTCCACTCACGGAGGATACAAGGGAGAAGTTAAGGCTGAGGATGGTTTCCTCGTTGTTAACGGTGAGGAAATTGCGAATTTAGCCACCAGAACTTTGCTTTCTTGATTTGAAAAATTATTTATGTATATTATTTTAACAGGCAAGAAAATCACCGTTTACCAAGAACGAGACCCTAGCGCAATTCCATGGGGCAAGGCTGGCGCTGAGGTTGTCGTTGAATCCACCGGCGTTTTCACAACCATTGAGAAAGCTTCCGTAAGTATCACCTATTTTAATTTATTCGTATTTTGGGTTTTTTTTTACATCTGCTTAAATTTTTCTGTGTAATGGACTAAGTAAATTCACCTCGGTATTCGCATCTCCTGTATACACTAGATTTAAAATTCTATTGATGAAAGATGCGGATTACTATCATTTTAATTCTTCTATTATTGAATCCCAACATTTTTGAAATTTAAAATGTGGTTCGTTAATTCCACAAATTCTTGTGTGTTCATTTTCTGTGATAGAATTTTATTCCCTTGAACAATATTTCTTTTCTAGTAGCGCTTGTTATTATCTATTTGAGCAAACGTTGTGTAATTTTCAAAAATGTCTTCCTAACATAAAACATACATAGTATATTACAAGATTTACGTACTTATTTGCGATTTGTATTTATAATACTGAGACTTACTCCAGATTTTCGCGGTATTCAGAACAAAGTTATATCATACCCATAAAATTTTTCCAGCAATTCATTTAATTTTTAATGTCACAATTTTTCACATCATTTTAATCAATTTGTTCTCATTCCACAGCTCCATTTGAAGGGTGGTGCAAAGAAGGTTGTCATCTCTGCTCCCAGCGCTGATGCACCCATGTAAGTTGTGATTTAATGCTAATATGATATCAAATTATTTTTATTTTTATTTCAACTGGTATTTTATTTATAAATTTATCCATAGGTTTGTGATGGGCGTCAACGAACAAGCGTACGAACCATCAATGAACGTTATCTCTAATGCTTCCTGCACTACAAACTGCTTGGCTCCTCTTGCCAAAGTTATCAATGACAATTTCGAAATCGTTGAAGGGTTGATGACCACAATCCACGCTATTACTGCCACCCAGAAGACAGTTGATGGTCCATCCGGCAAGGTTTGTTAATATTTCAAGAAACCTTAGAATTCTTTAATTAAAATTTATAATTCTAGAATTCTTTTTCCTATTTTGCAGTTGTGGAGAGACGGTCGTGGCGCGGCACAAAACATCATCCCAGCTTCAACTGGCGCGGCCAAGGCTGTTGGAAAGGTCATCCCAGCATTGAACGGAAAATTGACCGGTATGGCTTTCCGTGTCCCGGTTCATGATGTTTCAGTCGTCGACTTGACCGTTCGGTAATTAATAGATTTCAATACTTCAATTCAATTAGTTAATGTTAGTGTTTACCTTTAATTTCTCTGAAATGTTTTTCCGACTAACTATTGTATGAAATCCGCTTTTTCGCCTTTTAAGCTCTGATTTTGGGACAAAGTCCGTATCAGAATCTTAAACTTAAAACTAAATGCCCGTGATTATTTTAAATTCCAGATTGGGCAAACCAACAACCTATGATGAGATCAAAGCTAAGGTTAAGGCAGCTTCCGAAGGACCCATGAAGGGAATTTTGGGTTATACTGAGGATGAAGTTGTATCTAGCGATTTTATTGGTGAAGTCCGCTCGTCAGTTTTTGATGCCAATGCTGGAATTCAACTTAGCCCACAATTTGTGAAATTGGTTGCATGGTATGACAATGAGTACGGATACTCTTGCCGTGTCGTCGACCTCATCAAATACATCCAAACCAAAGCTTAAAGAAGTCGAGGCAGAAATATTGTCAAGTTCCAAGGAATCGTCAGTTCGTCGTCGTTCGGGCATTAGGCCATCCCAATAGGATCTAAACTACTACTTCTGTATTGTGCTATTTACTATAGGAATCTTACAAACTTATAGTTTTCAAAAACAAACGTATTTCTCTTTATCACTACATTTGTCTCAAAAATAAAAGAAAAGAAATTAAACATCCATTCGTGTAAACAATATGACATTTTTATTTTTGTTAAACTTAATTAGGATTCCACTGAAGACAAACAAATTGCGTTTTGCATGATTAATTATACCTTCCGGAATGATAGCCGAGCTGTGTTATTTTTAATCATCAAATTGAATTCAAAATGAAGCAGTTTCAGAATAGGATTATTCATTTCCGATTCAATAACGTTTTCGATCGATTGGTTGGTACCGAAACTGAAGTGAACGAGGTTATTTTTGGCGCTGGCCAATTTAGCGTTCACCGAAGAATAAATATTTCTGAGAAAAGTATAAAGTATGGTATAATTTTGGCGAGAAATAAGTACATTATATTATATTTAAAAATTAATTCATGGACCAATTTTTGCGCACAGACACGAGCTCTTCCATCCAGCACAGCAACGGAAATTTGACAAGTAACTTCTTTTTTTGGTTTTGGAGATTTTATCAGTCCTAGTCCTGAGACGTGATTTGAAGGAAGCCTGAACCGGTGTGTTAGAATTTTGAGGACAGACTAAATTTTTTGTTGGGATTATTTTTTTGGGACCGCTAAAGTGGCCAATTCAAAGTTTTGGCACCAAAAACCTTCCATAGCCAGTATCGACGGAAACTATTCAATTTATTTACTTTTATGTGTAAATAAATATTAGTTCAAATGGCATTCTTCCCAAACTATTAGCAAAACATTTCCCGAGATGAAAACAGCTGGACCTTCGTAGGGTATTGTGGGAAGACTTCTTTCCCTTTGCATAATGTGTTTGTAACCCTTGACCTGCTGAAGAACTTTTGTGAAGGTTATGTGTCCGAAAAGTAATTGATTGATTGTGTTTATTAACGTGTTTGTTGCATTACTTTGCAGTTTTTTCAAGCAAGAACACACTAGTACTACTATAAGTGAAAAGCAAAAAAAATACTTAAGAACTAAAATGAAGT
>JAQFYE010005390.1:0-12024 GCA_034694305.1 Protaphorura glebata | reverse complement strand
ACTATTGGTATCGCGAGACCGAGAGTCTCAGTTTTCGAGACTCTCGCGAGACCAGTTGTCGAGACTGGATTCCCTATTCATAACATATTTTGATTCTCTCATCTCTGGGAGAAACTGTTTTGCCTGTCTACAGCTACCAGAGGACCCCCATCTCTCCAAGTGTTTCTTTCGAGTCCACTCGGAAATGAGGGACCATATGATTTGCCTCGACACAGCAATAACAGGTTCGGGTCCAATGAAGGGGATTTCGGTAGCAAGTTTTGCCACCTTGTCCACCTCTTCATTGCCTTCATGTCCTTCATGGGCGGGTACCCACTTCAGATCGACTACACATTGCGTAGCCAATTCATTTAATACATCGTAGCATTCCATTTCGAGACTACTCATGTCCGAGGCGCCTCTCAAGGAATCTAACGCGCTCATGCAGTCCACATAAAAGCAGAAATTTTGATTAATTGCCAAACCTGTTAGGGTTTCGGCTGCTGGTTTTTTTTAGACGCCTGTACGTAATCCATGAACGTGAAGTCGTGCGAGGAATTTAAATTCCTGAAGGTCATGTTCATTGTTCTTCTGGATTTCACTTCGATACGGAATTTTGATCATAATAAGTAAGAAGGCTTGAGTCGTACTTACAGGGAGGCACGTAACTTCCCCTCCCCTCTCGGCAGCCAATTCAGGGCTAGTTGGACGAGACAAAAATCTGATTTTTACATTATGTAGTGCTCGCCAGTGCCACTACGCGCGTCGGATTTTTAAGGGAAAAGCCCCCTAGATCCTTCGTATGATTCTCTACGAAATGCATATCTCTTCACATTTTGTCTGACTCCTCCTGATTGGGCTGACGGCAAAGGGGGCATGGTAAAACGTTACGTTCCACCCAGTACATTATATCAAACCGCTTTAACGGTGACCATAGCCCGTTTCTAGACAAGACATCGTCCTTGTCGTGACATTTGTAGAAACGGTATTTTATGAAACAAGTGAGACTCTCACTCTACGCCGTTTATCCGGCGTCAGTCCAAGCGTTGGAGGTCGTGTTACTATTGACCTTCTTCGCTGGCTCGTACAGTACACCACTGGAGTTCGACTATAATATATTAGAAAATAAAACAAATTAGGAAACATCCCACTCCCCGACAACTCAAGCAGACCTTGGGGTGGCCAAGAAAAGTCAGGATTACATTTTGGAAAAACCTTTCCAGTTTCAACGAAGAATTTAGTAATTACAAATTAAAGAGATCCGGTTTCTCTCATACCGTTCTTGGTTTGGTTTATTTTATTTTGCATCATCTTTGCAATTCGTGCAATGAGACACCGCTCAATATGTTGAGGATCAATATCTATAGAATTCAAAATTCAATTTTCCGGAATACTGTTCCCTATTCCGTAACTGAGGTATCATGGCCGCCGTCATACGTCAGTTGGTAAAGGGCCGTACCCTTAATTACGTCATTCCAACCACTCCATACCACGAGCCCTGTACTTCATGCACATTTCATTCGCAATCAAAATGACAAGCTACGAAACAATCTTATTAAGAGACGGAGTCAAAGCTAAATGATTTTTATTACTGTCATAAAGTTCCATAGCCCAATTAGTTCAGTATACTAGCCAAATTGGAGTTCAAAAATAATTTATTACGCAAGTTGTCTTCATTCTTTACCCACCTCTTTTGTAAACAGTTGGAATTCTCATGATTGAACAAATAAACTGGCGATAACCATTATTCCAAGTACGGTGGAATTAGAAAAAAATGTCGAAATTGTTCATTTTATTGAACATTACATGCATGTACATATATTTAATACGTCGTATGTACGTCTGCACTACCAATTAATGAAAGCAACGTATCACTGCACTCAAACTCACTGAAAAAAATCAATTTTAAATACATTCCAACTCTGTTGGATTTAAATGAGAATTTTATGGACTGGCAATAGCTTCCTTGACAGAACTCAAAATTAATAATTCTATCAAAACTTCGTTTAACTTCGTTGCAAATTGTTCAAGTAATTGCAGTTTTGTACAAATGTGCATATGTACAGCACTTGTAAGCAGCACTCGGAGAAAGATCAATCGGAGTTTTATAAAAATGGAACTAGGGAAAGTACATTTTAATTGCGCTTTTTAGGACGATACTTCCTATGATCGAAGTTTTGATAAAATTTTCAATTTTGAGTAATGTCAATGTAAGTATTGCCAGTCCATAAAATTCTCATTTAAATCCAACAGAGTTGGAATGTATTTAAAATTGATTTTTTTCAGTGAGTTTGAGTGCAGTGATAAGTTGCTTTCATTAATTGGTAGTGCAGACGTACATACGACGTATTAAATATATGTACATGCATGTAAGGTTCAATAAAATGAACAATTTCGAAATTTTTTTCTAATTCCACCGTACTTGGAATAGTGGTTGTGGTTATCGCCAGTTTATTTGTTCAATCATGAGAATTCCAACTTTACAAAATTGATGGGTGAGCATTTCTTTCTCATTCCACCCAGCTAACGTAAATATTTTTTATCTAAATTACAACTACAGTTGACACTATCTGATGCATCCCTCCATGTTGCATTACACCACGAAGTCCAAATTTTGAAATTCGATATTTAAGTGTGTCAAAATTCAATTTTGAAAAGGGACTAATTCTCATGCGGAGAGGAGTGGGAGTGCTTAGGTGGGGCTCGGCCATCATGGATCTAGACATTTGTGGTCCTCCGGTAAAACAGTAAACAGATATTATGATGTTGACGTTAATTCAGGTTAATATCATTCGGGGTTTTATAGGGTAGGTGCCAAACCATAGTTGGTCACTACCCTAAGTACTACTGCATATACGAAATCAGTCATTTCGGATGACCTTGCACAAGTTGAACCCGTGACCTGTGGTGACCTGTGGTGACCTCTGGGCGGTCATTCTACGGTTTTGCAGTGTTTGTTGCCAATACCTTCGTTGATCACTACACTAAGGACTAATGCATATTAAAATCAGCTATTTTGGATGACCTTGGACGACTTGACCCCGTGACCTTTGACCCACTACTGGGTCATTCAGTGGTTCTCAGGCATAGTTGGCAGTACTAAAGTTGGTCACAGCGGCAAAGGCCAAAAACGCCCAAGAATCAGCCATTCGGGTTCAAATTGGACATTTTGACCCTTCACCCCAGGTGACCTTTCTCTTGGTCATTAAGTGGTTCCCTGGTATCGGTGACAATACTAAAACTGGTACCTGCTTCGAAGAGTACCACATGTCCGATAATCAAACAATCGGTGTACTTTTGGCCATCTCTCGAATTACATATTTAAAAAAGCCTTAACATATAAAATAGCCGGCCATGCTGAACCATCTCCGGCCGCCATTGCATTCACTAGATTGGCTAAAAACTGAGGGGTGTGGTTTCATTTCCAAAACGTTTTTATTTGCTTCCGCCCTGGAAAACCGATCAGGTATGATCGGATTATGATACATGGGGGTGCCTAGAACCATAAACCGACGGTTTGACCTGTTCGGTTCTGCCCGGCGGGTTCGGCGATTTTGAGGTCACAAGCCCCTAGGGGGAAATGCTATTTTTTCGAATTTTCGATCCGGAAAAGTTCTAAAATTGTCTTCAAAAAATTAGAAAAAATATGAGATATGACACAAACATCATATCTTTTCAACATTTCGTTCTACACGCGACTGAATATATAATTAGCTAGAAGGTCAGCACGTATAAGTCAGAGGTCAATCGAAATTTTGACATAAAAATTTTGGTATTTGATTTCAAAAGTGTATGGCTAAATAATAGGCAACACTCAAGGTGATCGGTCAACCTCAAATTCCAGCCTGGGTGGAATGAGAAAGAAATGCTCGGGTAAAGAATGAAGACAACTTGCGTAATAAATTATTTTTGAATTCCAATTTGGCTAGTATACTGAACTAATTAGGCTATGGAACTTTATGACAGTAATAGAAATCATTTAGCTTTGACTCCGTCTGTGAATAAGATTGTTTAGTAGCTTGTCATTTTGATTGCGAATGAAATGTGCACGAAGTACAAGGCTCGTGATATGGAGTGGTTGGAATGACTTAATTAAGGGTACGGCCCTTTACCAACTGACGGCGGCGGCCATGATACTTCAGTTACGGATTAGGGAACAGTATGTATTTCGTTTTCCTAAAAAGTATCAACTCGGTTTGTATTGGTGGGTTGGATTTCAAAATAAAATTGATTGATTGATTATGTGAACAGTTGTAGCCCTCCTCGGTCCGACTTTGGACTTGGACAGGGAATGATTTTTTCAATTTTATTTTTTCTTATAATTTTTCATAAATTATATTTTACCGAGCACGCCTCCTCGATCTTTTGTCGGGTGACTTGCATGAATGCAGCACTGCTCTCTTAACTTTATTCGCTTCTTCTAACAGTGACATTTAGTAATTTCGAAACACACTCAATGAAATACAGTACATACAGGGTGCGGCATAGTAGCTAACTTTTTGTTACTTCATAGAAATATCTCACAAAATCCCAAGAATATATTAATGTCCTAAGACATGTATATTAATATTTCTCTGGCATTAGCAAACCTCAGTAGACGATGTGAATATTTATGAACCACGTTATAAACAAATGCTGTTCAAGTGTATTCAAAGTAAGTAAGTCTAATAAGTAATAAGATATTTTATATTCGCAATCCTATTGTTAAGTTAACAACCGTCACAAACGACCATGCTTGGCGGACAAAAATGTGGTCATCTAGTCCAGGTTAATCGCGGGGACTATTATGACTGACCTTCCAACGTGGTGGCGTCAGGAAACGTCATATTTACCGCAAATTGGATAAACCAGTCCTGAACGACCGGTTTCCTCCGGAGACTAGAATGTAATTGTGAGATAGTGATTCGAATCGGATATTGAGGGAAGATAAGCGTAGAATTGTGACTCGGAGGCGGGATCCGTATACTCTCAAGACAGGTGGTCGCTATGACCCAGTTTTCTTTACGATTGGATCTTCAAGAGATCTTAAGTAGCGATTCGATATGGACGCTCATGACCTACAAATCCTAACTACAATAAACCTAGTAAAAACTAACGTTACAATGTTAAGAGTTCTATCATTTGAACAATGCAGTGTGTATGGTGTGGTGGTTAGTTTAAACAGCATTAATTTCGACTAGAGTATTCCCCTTCTACAAGGGGTACCTTCCGTATGCTAAGTTGGTAATCAAGGCCAGCCGTTCTTTTATAAATCGACAAATCAATATTTTGGAAAATCCGAAAATGAAAATGGAATCGCATTTGAGGGTTTAAAACTAATAGATTCCGTTTGCTGCTAAAATTTTGTAACACTCAATCTTATCAGAAATCCTAGTATTGATTATTTTTGTCCGCCTGTACCTTTTTTTCAGAGAGTCATCGGCGGCCCATGCTTGCTGTGTAAGTGTTCCAAAAATATCATTTCTCGATTCTAACAATTCGGTCACATCCTGTAAAATATAACAAGAGAAAAAATATAAAAAATATACTGTACACTGTACTTGTGCGTACGGAAGTTCTGAAGTAAATTGGCTACGACTTACTTCTTTGTCATTTGCTTTGGATGCTAAATTCGTCAGGATATTGGGTCATGTCAATGTTTTGACTGGGATCTTAGGGTAGCCACCCCGCTTTGAAAATGTCTTCTTAACTGACTCAATATCTCTCTTTATCCTGATTACAATGCACTTAAATTTCTTAATTAGATTTTGATTTCAAAATGATCCTAATCAAAACTCTGTCTAAAATGAACGGATATATTGGATCGTTTTTCAAGTCTTTGACCATGACATTTGGAGGTTCACTCCTTAACATGAAGTCCTGTAATGTGACCTATCTTCGTCTCTTGACGAATCTTCATTCGTGCCTTGTACTCCTTGTCGTCATTATTCTTTATCCTCTGATTTAGTTTCATCATGAACTTCAAGTCGTTCATTGTCACGATATTTGTTTTCACCAATTTTCCCACGAACCGCCGGACCGGACGTTGTGGCACACTAAAATCCAGAAACAATTTGCTCAAAATTTTTTCCTGTGCGGCTAGGTTTGAATTAATTACAGAATTTCTAAAGCCATCCATAAGTGTGACTGGCGGGCCTCCTTCTTCTGATTTGCCAACTCATATTTTGTCGGGGCTCGATCGTACTTCTTTTTACCTTTTCGGAAGATCATCATACTATCCGGTTTCATAGTTGATAATAAAAAACAAAGTGTCCAGAATTTGAAAATGTATAATATTTATTCGATGTAACTGATTCCATTTGTTTAAACTTGGCTTTCATAATTAGTTGATTATCGGAATTAATAAACAACTCATTGATCGTGACCGTAACACTTTTACGGTCATTACGACAAAAGTATCCGCAAATGTCTGGTCAACGTTCGTGGCACAATATTATTATTTGACCTCGCTGTGACCTCCTCTTGGCCGAAGTCAAGTTCTTAGAGAGAAATACTATAAATAATTGCTATATAGTTTTTTTTCATTACTATGAGTAGAATTATATCTAATAGCATGAACTATTGTTAAAATAATATGCATTTGTATTCTGTGTCCATTGGGAAATCTTTGTGTGAAAGACAGTGGCTGAATAAAACGTTTAGTATTAAAAAAAGTCACAAATAACATGGTTGTCTAGTGTACTGACTTTCCGCCGGACTAAATATACCGGAACTTAATAGAACAGCAAAACCAGAGATACGGAGTTGTTAGGGTCAATAAACTGCGTAGAGATGCGAAAGGCGATCAGACAAATAGAGAGAAAAGAGTGAGACATCACAAACCACGTAGGCAGGCATAGAGGACAGTCGAATTAAATAAGCTCTGACAAATTGTTATAAATCTAAGGTATTGCGCGTGATTAATTAGAAAAAAATTGTATCACTGTATTCAGAAAATTATCCTGGTTAAGAAACAATTTCGTAATTTGTAATTAAGTTGAAGTTTTTCGAAGTTATTACTGAAATTGTGTAAGTTTTGTTAAATATTGTGTGATAGATTGTTGAGTTCAAAAAGGGAAGCTAATTATATGCACGTCTGGTTTCTTCAATTTTATACCTGGACATATCCCTCAAATTCAAAAACAACTGAGACAACAAGCAAGTCATTTGAATATGTTGGACTTATCGGACTCAAATGACTCATCTGTTTCTGAATGCGACGATGTAGAAATAAGTAAACGACTACATTATACACTACAGAAAACGGCCTCAGTAAACAATGTGTTAATGTTAGGTAAGAAATATGATGTTGAGAACAAATTATTTGCTGAATTTGAGGATCGTTAAGATTTAGATAAATGGGACCCAGAGGGTCCAAATGCTAGTATATGCGGACCTCCTTGTAACTTGTGTGGAGAGGTAACTGTGGCTGATTCTTCAACTACTGTTCACTTGAATGTCCAATATTGGATATATTTTTATGATGCCTTTTTTAAATATGGTGAACCAGGTTATGAAGATAGTGGCTTGTTACAATTCGTGTATTGTCTGAACTATTTTCATAGATTTAAATGTTCATTGTCCATGAACCAAAAATCTTACGTAGAAATTCTTAGGAGTAGAAATTGGGCCTGTCCTACGTGTGTTCCTGTCTTTATACCAAGGGCGAAAAATAAAGCTCAAAAGAAAGGTAAAGATAAATCTTCGGTAAATGAATTGATAACAAAAATCTTTCAATTATTGACGAAAATCTGTAATTATGCTGTACCGTCTCGCCATCTACATAATGCATAATCAATAGTTCAACTAATTGTAGTAAGCTTCCTAGATGCCACCGAGGCTGCACTCATTTAAAGAAAGAGGAGAGAAAAGACGAAAGAAAATCGTCGTGGGCCCTCGTCTCGCACTCACTTGTCCAATTCCTCTCATAGTTCTTTTGAGTGTCTGCCGAGCCACTCTTTATACTCACTGCGACGCAAGTAGAAAAATTACATTTTTATATATTTTTAATTTTGGTCTAGTTCCTTTATTTCAGAAAATGAGTTCATCCTCTCACTCAAGATCATCATCACCCTCAACTAGTAAGAAAAAGAAATCGGGTCATCGACATCGTCATCTTCGTTCAAGAAGAGACGAGATGGATGACTTGCGGAATTCTATAACAAAATTGACGGCAGCGGTAAAATCTGTGTCGCGTCGGTCCGTGTCTGTAAGTAAAACATTAAGCCAAACTCGTAATCGAGATTCATCTAAAGAGAGTATTAGATCTCGCAGCCCTCTTGGTAGAGGATTGTCGATTGATTCGACCAAATCATACAGGTCTGACGACCACAACGCTGACCCCTCTGGCCAATTTGGTACAGGTCGAAGCTCGACAATTGTTGTTGCGAATAAAGGGGGTCAAGCTGGCACACAAGAAAATGATGATGACGTCCTTGAGATTTGTGTGCTGGACGAGGACACACGGAAGCTACTAGGTGAAGCCAAAACCAACACAGACCCAAAAGGTCCAAATCTTCAGCCAGAACTGGCTAAAGTTTGGGGTCAAGTTGCATCAAAGGGCCTCGAAAAGGAAGATCGAGAGTCAATCAGTAAGTCATTTCCACCACCTGGAAATTGTTTATTTGGGGGACCTGCTATCAACCCCGAACTCAAACGTGTAATTAATACATTTGCACGTGATCGTGATGACACAATCCGTCGAGTTCAAAATAATGTTGCTGTCTCAATTTCGGCTATTGGTGAGGTAATTACACAATTACTGGACAACAAAATGGAAGTAGACAAAAAGTCCATTATTAAGAAACTCAGCGATTCCGGTCGTCACCTCGTTAATACACAACACTACCTGTCTACGTACAGACAAAAACCAATTCAGTCAAGTGTCAAGGATCTTGACGTGAAGGAAATTTTAACAGAATCTCCGATTTATCCATTATTATTTGGGTCTGATTTGAGTGCAAAGATTAAATCTGCTCGGTCTGTGGTCAAAGTTGACCGTGAAATTGCAAAACCCTCGGAAAGGTTGAACTATCATCCTGTCAATAAAAAACGGCAGTATTCAGAGACTACTATGAGGACTGGAAATTCCAAAAAACACTCAACACAGTACAATTCAAAATCGGATTCTTTAAACTGGAATCGCCCGCATCCAAATGCGAACAAACAACACGGCAATTGGAGCGGGCAGAAGAACCAGAAAACACATCACCGCCAGTAAGCGTTCAGGTAAGTTATGCTGGTCGGCTTAAACATTTCACAAAAGAATGGAAGAAAATTGGCGCAGAGCCGACCATCATTAGTATCTTAAAAGGATACAGACTACCATTCAAAAGAATTACGATACAACGGAAATATCCAAAAGAACCAACTCTTTCTTCAGACGAGCGTATTCAAATGAATAATGCAGTTTCTAATTTAATGGATTTGGGTGCAATAATGCCCAGCAATTTTGAGCCGGATCAATTTGTTTCAGGAATATTCCTTGTCCCTAAACCGGACGGATCAAAAAGGTTTATATTCAACCTAAAAAGGCTTAACCGAAATTTAATTAATTCTAAATTTAAAATGGAAGATCTAAAATCAGTCATTCGACTAATTGGCAAAAATACCTACATGGGTAGCATCGATCTCAAGGATGCTTATTATCTAGTACCGATAGATGATAGAGACAAGAAATTTTTAAAGTTTCAATGGTGTAACAAATTGTATGAATTCACATGTCTTCCATTCGGGTTAAATACAGCACCCCGAATTTTCACAAAGATAATGAAAGTTGTGATGCGAACCTTACGGCGCAGTGGTCACCTATCTAATATTTACATAGATGATATTTTATGCCTTGCGGATAACGGAACAGCATGTACGGTTAACATTAATAGTACGATCGCTCTTCTTGAAAGACTCGGATTCATTATAAACTTCAAAAAGTCACAATTAATACCGTCATTGGAAGTCAAATATTTGG
Organism: Protaphorura glebata; assembly: GCA_034694305.1. NCBI lineage: Eukaryota > Metazoa > Arthropoda > Collembola > Poduromorpha > Onychiuridae > Protaphorura > Protaphorura glebata. Next base: position 2,099 of record JAQFYE010005390.1, on the reverse strand, counting down.
GCTTTATGATTAATTCAGACCGATTAGAAATATCCCTTCCTGAGAAGAAGAGATCACGCTTATTAGCTGAATGTGCAAAAATGAAAAGAGTGAATGTGTGTTCAATCAGAAAACTGGCGGAGTTCATTGGATTGCTTGTATCGTCATGTCCATGTGTAAGCTATGGTATCGTATATACGAAGCGTTTAGAACGAACTAAATACTTGGCTCTAAAATATAACAATGAAAATTTTTCGAAATTGATAAAACTGGATTCCACTGCAAAATCTGACATCGATTGGTGGCAATCCAGAATTCCACTGGCTTCAAGCCCTATTAGATTCGACACATTTTCTCATGAAATATTTAGTGACGCCTCCCCTACAGTTTGGGGTGTATCATATGGTTCTCTGCACACTGGAGGTCAGTGGACGTTTGAAGAGGCCATGTGCAAAGAAAAGAAGCGTCACATTAACTATCTAGAATTACTTGCAGCATTCTATGCTTTAAAAACGTTTTCGAAGGATCTCATTAATGAACAGATTTTAATGAGGATAGACAATACAACGGCTCTAACTTACATTAACAGAATGGGTAGTATCCGTTTTCCCCACCTTGATGAAATTGCTCAAAAAATTTGGCAATGCTGTGAACAAAAACAACTCTGGGGTTTTGCTTCATATATCCCATCCAAAGAGAATTGTGTTGCAGATACAGAATCCCGTAAATTATCAAGGGAAACAGAATGGTCTCTTTCGGAAAAATTCTTCTGTCAACTAAAATTAGATTTGGTAGTCCTGAAACGGATTTGTTCGCATCTTATAAAAATACAAAGTGTACAAAATTTATATCATGGGGACCCGATCCCCACTCATAGTGTATCGATGCATTCACGGTCCCCTGGACTAAATTGCTTTTCTACGCCTTTCCGCCTTATAATCTCATAACTCGTTCGTTAAAAAAAATTAAGCACGAACAAGCTTGTGGTATATTAGTTGTACCGTACTGGGATACTCAACCATGGTTTCCGATATTCATGAAACTTTGCGTCTCACATCCATTATTTCTTGGTTCTGCTCCTGATTTATTATTTTCTGATTGCAGAAAACATCCACTGGCAAATACACTTACTCTAATGGCCGGGATTTTGTGCGCCAAGCCTTTTTGCAAAAGGGATTGGCACAGGAGAGCTTAAATGTCATTCTATCATCCTTAACATCTACATCTTGGAAGCAGTACGAGTCAACTTATAAACGCTGGCACAAATTTTGTGACAACACCTCACCATTTGAATCTGATTTGGAAAAGATTTCTCGTTTCTTGACCGAATTATACGAGTCTGGCTCAAGTTATGGGACGGTAAGCATAATTACGATAGAACTTCACAGGTAAGTTCGTTTAATCGTTCAATATTATGAACCTTGACGAAATGTATTTCAGCGATGATATTGATTTGTGCATGGTAACAAGTGAGTTCAATTTTGATAATGGTTAAAATCCAATCTGAAAATGGCTGGATTCTTGATTACAACCGGATTTAAATTAATGACTAACGAGAAAAATAACCATTGGGGATGTTTCAAAATTCGTAAATATGAAAATGCCTTCGTAGGTTAAGTCCATCTTTTCTTTATAATAGCAATTAGGGTGACCGATTTCTGGAAAAAATGTGGTTCGTACATGTTATGTTATCTTGTCACTTGAATAAACTATCAATCAATCGATCAATCAATTCAAAATAAAATATCTGCAGAATGAGAATAGAAGTGTTAAATGCTGGAATATTTACGTTAATTAGTCACTTTCTTCATTTTGGTCATACTAGGGATCAGGTCAGATTCCGAGCACTGACTTTTCAAAAACATACAAAACTATCAAATTCAATTAAAATTATTTCGTTAAGTAATTGAATTTTTACCTTGTCTAGTGGAATGGAATAGAATATCGATTCTCCGGTCACTCGTTTCATTTTCATTTAGATTTCCATATTTATCTTTCATTACAACCACGACACAACCAGAGTTTTGTAAATACAGGGTAGTTCATAACCATTAGTCCCTTCACATGGCAGAGCAAATGGAATTAATGGACTACCGTAAATAATGCGTAGTATGATAAAT
>JAQFYE010005389.1:0-12025 GCA_034694305.1 Protaphorura glebata | reverse complement strand
CAACATCGAGGATTGTTTGGCGGCAAAAACCGCTACACATTGCAATGCCGTACCCTTCTCTATATTCATTTATCCTGGTGTTGCGCGGATATTCAGTCGTGGATTGGAAAGTTGGCCGACCTGGAGTACCTGGAGTAGTACCTGCCCCCAGGACGTAGAACATTTTGTATTTTCTTACCAAATGCCAGTCTCTCATGCCAAAGAATCTCCGTTTAATAAATGTCTCCTTGTAGTATCGGGCTATGAAGATGGCGTTTGGGTAAACGAATACAAAAACAAAGTACATGATTTGCCCATGACCGTGGATCAGACGCTGTTGTTTAGCAGTAGGCTGGAAATAAAACAACAATTACGGATAGAAAATCTTAATACATTCTTGCTGCGAAATAAAAGGTGGGATATACAATTCATAGACAATTTTAGAGATAATACTGCCATTTATGCCATTAATAAAATTGATGATAAAATATTAATAAAATTCTCTACAAAATGTACATCTCATTATTAGCGTTAAGCCGTAACAGGGAATAGGTTAAAAGGTTTACTCACTGAGAACCTGGATCCAATTGCAACTCTAAATCCTGTTGTCCATATTTGATTTGTACTGTGCGGCGTGAGGTGAGCTATAATTAAGTATCAAGCATTCAGTACATTACAAGTAAAATGAATTTTTCCGGAAGTAAATTTCTACAATATATTTAAAATTCAACCAAATCGAACAGGAAAAAAGAAATTCCTAAATGCAGTTTTCATGGAGCGTCAGAGACATACTCACCTGACGCATCTTCCTTACGTCCCCCGAGCGTCATGAGAATGTAGTAGAGTGTGGTCACTACATTGAATGGAAATCTTGTCATGTTCTGACGAGGGTCCTTGTAAAACAATTCTTTCTTGACTGAGAATTTACAAAAGAGGTATTCTCCCTGGGATACGTACCCACTGTCATGAAGAATAAGGAACTTCTCCTTCTCATAAGTCTGAGGAATCAAAAGCTCAATTTAAAATAATACTATAACAAAATGCACACATGAAGTATGGACAAAGTGGGAAGGATTATGGTCTTTTCCAAGGAGGCTAAACAAATCAAGTCAGGAGGTCCCGTTGTGAGGAATAAACAAAAATAACAACTTTTTGAACTGGTCGGTCGCAAGACCTTGGTTTTGACAAGATTCGTAAACAAACAAACTCTCCTCATAAGGTTGGTCCATGCGTGATGTTGATGTTTCAAAAGATTGGAAATTTTATTCAAAATCCAATTCTCCATATCAACAAGCTTATTTCGGTGCCCAAAGTCCCGTCTGATCTAATGTATTTTGGGCACCGAACAAAAAAAAACAAGTTTTTTTTTAGTAAACAATCGCATGGACCAACCTAGTGAGAAAGTTGGTCGTCTAGGAATCTTGGGTTTTGAGACGGGGAAAATTAAATCGTAATGGGATTTGCCCGTATTCACTTTCCACAAATAGTCAGTAGTTGCCAATGCCAAGTGAGCGGATCTCAACTGAAGAGAAGTGTCAATTCGGACGATTTCTGTTTTTTCTTCACTACGGGATCTCCTGACTACAAAATTTGATTGACTTATCTAGTCAAGTGAAGATTACAGTACCTGCAGGTCAGAGAAACTGAGCCCTTGTACAAGGACAGAGACCAAGACTTTCAACATCGATATAATCACTAACCCGGTTCAGCCGAACATTGTTGGGTTTATTGTCAGCGGTCAAACTCTGCGCTCTTGCTGTATTCCATGATGCATGAATTTGAATGGTTGTATTTGGATTTCGCACGCACTCAACAACAAAGTCATCTCCCTGGATACCAATTTTCAAAAAGAGAATTATCAAATAATATCTCCTAGCATTTATATTTCCCTCAAAGTCCAACACAAAAGTCCGAGAAACTTTGAGATATGCATTCCATAAAGTAATTCTTGCAACTTCATACAAATTTTGAGCTATCGGTTGAAAGGAGCCAGCCGGAGAAAAGCCAGCCTTGCATGCAACATTGAACAGAAAACGCATATCTCAACCTTTCTCGGACTCTCCATGGTTGGGCCCCAGAGGTATCGAGTAGAGCAAAATAACTTGACAACGCTTCCGTACTAGGTGAGTTCAAACGACGGCTACAAACAAAATTTGGCTTATTTCAAAACTGTTGCCATCACGCCAATAATGTTCATGTCTCCCAGGGATTTCTAGTCACACGGCCCGTGTGACTAGAAATGGCGTCTGATAAAGCGTTAAGGGTATTGGAAAATCTTTCGGGGTCAGGTCTCACATTTCCCTTCACTTTTTCTATTCGGAGAGTATAAGCTAACCTATATTAGGGAAGCTGTCAAAATAAATTGGTGTCGACTGTCGGAATCAGATCAATAAACAGAATTACCATCAGCTTATCATGTGACAGAGCCACGGCCACATAGGAATCGCTCCTCCCTAACATCTCAACGTAAACATAGTTGTCTGGGATCTCAAATTCATCTTGCTCCGCATCTCCATAAGACAGCATCACACGACAACTATGTTGATCGATACATTTATTCTGCTGAAGCAATATGGCAGCTTTACTTGTTCTCCCAGATTCACCCACAGCATTGCTCGCCAAACATTTCTTCGTCAACTGACATCGTCTGAAAATGTCCTTTCGAGCGTCATCAACCTTCGGAGGTACACCTGCCTTTGAATTTAAAGAAGATGCCACATACATAAGAGGTAATTCAGCTCTAGTCACTGAGACTGGACACTAGGAAAGCCCGTCACATGAAAATTTGTGAGTTCAGAAGATAGAGGATGATCTGAATTGCATACTTGTTTTCACTTTCTACTGGAAAAGATAAGCACGGACCTTACGAATAGTCGAAGGATATCACATACTGTTCGAAGACTGTCAGTCCAAAATATTAGGAAGGACTAAACGGTCAGAACAACAATTTGTGTAATCGACTAACATTTTTTAATTTAATTACCTCTGCCGGAGGGGGTTGCAAGATGGAAGGTGGTGTATTTTTCCCTTTAATCACCGGAGGAGGAGGTGTTGGTGCTCTTGTTGATCTGATAGGTTTAGGTATAGCCACTGGTGGTGTGGTACTCGGCCCTGTTGTTGTTGTTGTCGTCGTGGACATTGTTGTCGTTGTGGTCGTTCCTGCTGTTGTTGTGAATGCACCCAATGCGTTCGAAGAGTTCAACTCGTCCAAGTAAGCTCTTGAGACTTGGATTGGGCGTTGGACCGTAGCATCAACCGATTTACGTTCATAAATAGTTGAGGGAGCTGCTCTCTCATCAAAACAAATTGTTTTTTTAGGTGTCCGTCCAGCTGGAGGTGGTTTGTACTCGTAAAATTCTCGGCCAATAGTTGACTGAATTCCACTGGTGGTTGTTCCTCGTGTATCAGTGAAGAAGTAAAACACTTCAGCTCTATAGTATAACGAGTTTTTTAGAAGTCATTTAAACAAGACTCGGAATTTTCAAACAAACAAAAAGAAAATTACATGAATGTTACTTTGAAGCGAATCCCGTAGTTGTGATGCCAAAGCAAACCAAGACCTGGAAATTCTTTAGCTTTAGCCATGTCTTGTCTGAACCGAACGAAGGTCGGGAATTTTTTGGCAAAACCGAAAGTAGTTGAAATAGTCTGAAAGAAATATTATGTAAAAATAATGCGATATAATGCAGCTGTACTCATCTGTATAGGCATCCCAGGGCCCAGTCAGTTCGTCGTGTACCGTCCATTATTTCGTATGGTCGTATTTTTTGTTCGCATGGTTTTCCCAGTAAATATTCAACTTAAATGCAAGATAGTTAAGGTAATGAAAGGTGGGCAGGCAACCGTTCCTGTTTGAGGGGGACAGTCCTTTCTTTTGAAAGCTTGTCCCCCACTAAAAAATGTTACCCCTTTTTGAAAGCTGTCGCCCTTCATATCAGGAAGTACAATCAATATATAAAATTTCCATTGGGAAACACGTTTAATTTACTTCCCGCAGTCTAAATTTCAAAATATTTTGGGAACTCAGCGCCCATTTTGGGTTATGCATAATTTCCTTGAATTCGAAACGGAAAATTGAGTTGAGATTTAGAATCGGACAACCTAAATGACTTCTAATCCATACTATCGTAGGTGAGATCGATATATAAAATTGAATTGGTTGTAGATAAAATCGACAAAAAATTGAATTCATTTTAGATAAAATCGACAAAAAACTGAATTATGTGTAGGTAAAATCGTAGTTTCAAAAGGCTCCCCACTGACTTTCGAAAAAATTGGTCAGCCTGAAGGCGGGTGACTCATAAAAATTGACTGCTAAAGGGAATTGTTTAGGATTTGCTTCACCTGGTCCGGGACTATTTAGTTTGATACACGAAGGCGGATCGAGTTTCGAGTATCGCTACCAATTAAGTGTTTCGACCGATTCGAGATAACCTTTAGTTCAAAACAACTGATCAAAATCGGGGTCTTCTTATTCAAAGAATACCGTAAACATTCTTTGGGAATGAGGGCATCGTTGGATCTCCCTGAATTTTTCACAAGACGGTGCAACCGCGAACTTGACCTCCTGACCAACTTTTGTGAAGGTCATACTCCGAGAAGTCCGGCCAGTAAAAATGCATGGGACAAATACAGTATTTGACGTTATGAATGCGTCACGGGTTCCTATGATATCGCAAAGCATATTTGGCCCTTGCAATTCTTACGTCTGAATCAGATTTTGCGGAGTAGAACAGTAGAACCTATTCATGGGGTGCGAAGGTCTGGAGAGTATCAAAAATGCATCGAAATCAGACGGTGCCGTAATTCCCATAAGTTTTTTTACAACACTCTTTCTATCGCGGATGACTCATTTTACAGAAGACAATTTCTTGGTCATATGCATTTGTCTACAGGACACTAATCTATACTTTGATTAGCCGTAATATCGAATGTTTGATTTAACTTACGTCCAATTTATCTGTCAATGAAGGTGTCTCGTGACACTTGTGAGCAGTAACTTCTGGGAGATCAGCTGCTGTTGGTGCAGTACCATCAATATAGATTTTTGGCAACGCATTTTTGTCGTCAATGTCACAATGAGGGCGAAATAAAGCAAGTCCTGCTGTTCCGACACCCACGTCCCACTGTCCGATAGGATAACCGCTACCATCGATGGCTTGCACAGCCATATCAGTCACACGATGTAAATTACAAGAACCACCTTTACCATTCGAACTGGTCACTAGGACTTGTACGTGTGTACTATAATTTAATGTCTCCTGGATAACAATTTTGTAGCAGGCGTCTGTCGTATATGGTTCACCTAGGCGGAAAGGTACACACATTTGACTGCAGTGTTTTGCCCTTGATTTTGGAAAGTAAGGACAATAGTCTGGTTCAGGAAAGGTTTGTGTTGACACAAGTGTCAGGAGAGAAATGAGTAAGAAGATGGAACCAATCATCATGCTATTTTTGTGTCTGAAAACTGTAAAACGGTTTTAATGAAGGTCAGACATAAATCTTTGGCGAACTGATGGAGCTGAATGAGTTTTTGTCGATACTTGTAGTTTGTTGACAACGTGGAGTATACGCTTCGGGAACAGCCACATTTTATTCCATAGGAACCATGGAACAAATGCATCCATCATTGAATTTTGTTCGAAACGTAGTAAATAAAAATGCATACCGTCAAAAATAAATTAAAGGGAGAGTCCTTAGTCGTTCTGTATTTTGTCAGCTAGCAAATGTGCTGATAATTCAGGAGCAGAGTTAAAAAATGATTTTTTTTAAATAATGACAATAATTCGTATAAATTCACGATAATACATTAAATCAAATCAAAAATGATTGCGTTCAAGAAATCAAGAATCAATAACAAATTTATTTCACGTTCACTTATATTTTACTTTAATTCAAATAAGCCAGACCTACGTAATTGACTTACCTTAAATTACTTATTTGAATCAATGATTACAATGTACGCAAATGCAATAATACACTTCCAGAACATATAGCTCCTATTTATGGAAACTTAAGTTTACGAATTCCACTGCCTGAGCGATTCGTACAGGTTGGCCCATGAAAATATGAAGCACACAATGAATGGAAGTCCTGAAGGTCCGTTCGAGTCACGGTTCGGAGGACACGACCAATCAAAATGCCTTGAAATTTAATAGTAACGTTGAATTTTTCAAATGAAAACCGAAATCCCAGGAGATCAATGAATGAAAAAGTGAGCACGATTAAGAATTTCATGACATAATTAATCCGAAATACTATTTTCTGTTCACATCCAAATAAAGTCTTCCACATTTTAGAACGTCTCTACTTCAAATAAAATTCTTGGCACTTCATGTTTTCTAATCGACCTTGGTGGTTCAAATTTATTCAAACAGATTGGATATTTTATTGACATCTACTTCGAACCGTAGTCGATCCGAACATTTTATCCCAAAGAATCACCATATTATGAATTTAAAAAAAAATTAACGAAAGATTTTAAATTTAGAAAATTCAATATAATAGCTACATTAGAATAAGTTCTACCAGAATTATGATTATAAGAATACACTCATTTATTTTAAGTATTCGATTACAAACAAAATGATTTTTGTTTTGGTATGTTATATGTAAAACTTGTGTTTTCTCATTTATGACTTGTTCAACTCAATGAAATACTCAATTTTTTGGCACGCTGTGCCTTTCTTAGCTCCTCCTCCAAGTGCGACCAGAGCAATTGTAAATACACCGGAAACTGTGATGAATAAAATGAGAAGAGCGATGCGAAGCCATTTCCCCTGCATTGTGTAAGTAAAGAATTAAAAAAATTCACTTGCATAATGATATGATTCAATTATTTTGAACTTACAGGAGCGACCTCGACCGCCTCGGGTTGAACTAAAAGGTCAAGTGGTCCTACGCGTTGGGCACGACCTGCCACTCCGACTACCCAATCAATCCAGCAATGGTGAAGCTACAAAATACACCGAAAAATGAATTGTATCCTTAATTGATACTCGCTTTCGGCTACTTTTTGGCAGCAAGTTCGAAATTTCGGCACTATAGTGGCACGCTGCAACATTTACCAGTGAATTGTTCACAATTTTGTACTTACCGACATGACAACTTGAAAAATGATGTAAATGGCTATCCAGCTGCCAACTAGACCAGAGGTGTGACATGGCAAGTCAGAATATTGTACTTTCTCTGCAGTTATAAGTGCAGCCACTAAATTAATACCAGAAAATATGAATGAATTCATTAATTAATTAATTGTCGTTCATCTGGAAAGTCTGTCATTATGGAATACTTACTGCCGAAGAAGTAAATCACGTGGCCAAGGACAGCGTGGAGCCAATGACAAAAGTCACAGCCATCTCCGAATGCCCTCTCTCGATCCAAGAACCCCAAAACTAAATTGAAGAGATAAAAAGCTGCCGTGGCCAATGAAGTCCAAGAATGATGGGTCACACTCGATTTACTCGGGTTCGGATTGGACCAACCTTCATTCGCATATGTGAGGAAGAAATGTCCAAACAGAATGAACCCAAGTCCGGTAGATTGAAGAATTACGTGTACCTATTAATTAATTCATTTACGTACTTTAGTCCAGTGTCATAACTAGTTCGAAATAATGGAGACGCTGGGAACCGAACCGATGTCAACCGAACCTCTTCAATTCAAAGGACACCGGTCGCAGCTTATGTGCCAGAGCAGGCAAGATGGATTTGGCCAGAATTTAGGGCATAGCACTGGTACTTGGCACTCTGTTTATCTTTATCGGCAGGACGGTACGGTTTTTTGGGGTACAACCTTCACACTAGTTGTCCCACAGGTTAAGGGCTATAACATATCCAAAATCTATCTGGCCTACTTACCCCTGATCAGACTAAAGAATTGTCTATACGAATGCCTGAATTTTTATTATCATTACTCTAGACGCCCCATCGACCCCAAAGTTAGCCGACCATTACCTGGAAAGATGATTTTGTATTTTCTTACCAAATGCCAGTCTCTCATGCCAAAGAACCTCCGTTTAATGAATGTCTCCTTGTAGTATCGGGCTATGAAGATGGCGTTTGGGTAAACGAATACAAATACAAAGTACATGATTTGTCCATGACCGTGGATCAGACGTTGTTGTTTAGAAGTGGGCTGGAAATGAAACAACAATTAAGAATAGTTAAATACTTCATTTCAGGTTGTCAAAATCTTATACATTTCCAACTAAATGAAATGTGAGATATAAAATTCATGGAAAATTTTATAGATGATATTCTCCGTCTCTTGAGCTCGATCATTGACGGATATATCCGTCAATGATCGAGCTCAAGAGACGGAGCGTCAGATCTATCACCAAAAATGGCCAAATCTTTTCTGGGTTAATTAGATTCTTGTTCGCAGGCACAACGTAAGTCCGATTCATGACATTCGGACTTACGTTGTGCCTGCGAACAGGAATCTACCTGTACATCTCACTTTTTGCGTTAAGCCGTGACAGGGAATGGGTTAAAAGGTTTACTCACTGAGAACCTGGATCCAATTGCAACTCTGAATTTTGTTTCCCATATTGCATATTTATCGTGCTGCTTGAGTTTAGCTGTAAAAATCAATAATCAAACAAACAATGAGTCCATTATTAGAAGTAAAATGAATTGTGTCGTATCGAAAATTCAGCGAAATCGAAGAAGCGGACAGAAACCGCTAAACGCTGTTCCTTATCGAGCAGTAACAGTATGAGGGGCAGACTCACCTGACACATCTTCGTTAAGTCCCCCAACCGTCATGAGAATGTAGTAGAGTGTGGTCACTACGTTGAATGGAAATCTTGTCATGTTCTGACGAGGGTCCTTGTAAAACAATCTTTTCTTGACTGAGAATTTACAAAAGAGGTATTCTCCCACGTACCCACTGTCATGAAGAATAAGGAACTTCTCCTTCTCATAAGTCTGAGGGATTAAATTCAAAATATCAATTTAAAATACGATACGACATATGGACAGACCGAAAAGCATGATTAAAGTGCAAAAATACCCATGTTATGCCGTAAGTGCAGGTCCCAGGCATTGAACCCCGGTACAGGCAAACAACAGAGACCAACAAGACTTCGCTATCGCATATGATTACTAACCTCGTCCAGCCGAATATTGTCGGGTCTTTTTCCATCGGTCAAACTCTGCGCTTTTGCTATATTCCATGACGCATGAATTTGAATGGAAGTATTTGGATTTCGCACGCACTCAACAACAAAGTCATCTCCCTGGAAACCATTTTTAAAATAAGAATTAGCAATTGACATCTGATAGCATTTATATTTCCCTGGACATCCAAGAGAACACAGGAGCCACAACCCTGATTAAATTCTGAACTGCGGGCTAACAGGAGCGTCTTTGAAGAAGAGTCAACTCGTTGTTATCAATTCAGGCGTACCGGCCAAAATTGTAAAGCCGATAAGGCGCGAATTGAACTGAAGAGGTTGAAATGACTATAAGAATTCTTTCTTTCTTTACTTCACTTTGATGATGATGAACTTGGGCTCAGGATACTAGGAGTCCAAGTACTTAATTGACATAGCCAAAGGCCGAATCAAATTATTTACTTTACTTTATGGAAAAATCTTTCAGGGACTTTCTATGGGTGTCAAATTCCCTTTTACTTTTTCTATTCTGACTTTTTCTATTCGGACTTTCTATTCGGACTTTTTCTATTCGGAAGCTCACCTACACTAGAGAAGCTGGCAAATTAAATTAATATCGAATAGATTTTCGGAAATCATTAGAATAAATAAACGTACCATCTTATTATCAAGAGAAAGACCCATGGCCACATAGGAATTGCTCTTTCCTAACATCTCAATGTAAACGTAGTTGTCTGGGATCTCAAATTCATCTTTCTCCGCATCTCCGTAAGACAGCATCACAAGACAACTGTGTTGATCGATACATTTATTTAGCTCAAGCAAAGTGGCAGGGACGGCCTGATCTCCTCTCCCAGGTACACCTCCAGTACTACTCGCCAAGCATTTCTTCGTCAACTGACATCGCTCGAAAATGTCCTTTTGAGCCTTCTCAACCTTCGGAGCTACAGTCACCTTTAAAGTTAAGAAAAAATTTCATGTACAAGAGAAGTCGTACACGGTGGGTCGTATTAAATGTGTCCATCGATCGTTGGTTACATATTCTGACTACAGTAATTCAAAATTACCTACAGGGTGGGTCATACCAGAGAGGAGATAGTCTACTATCTCCTCTCTGGTCATACTCTTGCCGAGCACAGCAAAGAAAAATACGAGATGGCAGTTCTGTATTGAATGTTGCGTGCCTTCGAACGGGCCATTCGTGTTTGCGTGTACAAATCCACCGCGTACTCTTATGTAAGGAGAAAACAACTTTTATTCCAGAGTTTTGGGTCAAAGGTAATCCAAAATATTTATTGTTTAAAAAACAAATCTTCGCATGATTTGTGCTGACTACATTTTTGTACCAAGCGTCCATATTTGAGGATTTCGGTTGCGAAAATTGGTGGCCATCAAGTTTGCTTCAAAATTTTACTCACTCACGACTACAACCAACACCTTATACAAGGTTCCAAAATTTTGTAACCAAATCGATCGTTTGTTACTGATTCAAAAATTTCCATCTAAATTGTGGAAACATAATCTGAAGATTTGTTTTGTCAAAATAAATGACTACCCTAGGAAGTGCATATGATTCACAGTAAAATGTATAGTTTCCGCGGTCACTCAGCAGTTGCAATGTCCAGAAAAGGTGCGTTTATGACGCGCCCTGTAAATAATCTTATAATCAGGCCGTTGTGGTGTTATTGGTGGGGTATGTTTTTACTTCAATAGGTCTTAGATCTTCGGGTAACAATTTGACACTCTGGACGCAACCTGTTTCTTCCGCTGAAAATTCTTTTTTTAGCTGAAGTTAGTCCCCCCTTCTAGGATTACCACCCTTAGGCCAAATTGAAAGCAACTAAATCATTCCACGGAAAGTAAGTGGGATCATACCTGACTCTGAAACTAATTTGACGCCCTACTACAATTAACTAAACTCTACACACTGACGCTGGACATCGGACTAACCCGTCACATAAATTGTCGAGTTCATAAGGTATAGGAATTGGTCTGAATTTCATGATTGTTTCACTTTATATCGAAGAAGATAAGAGCAGACCTTACGATTAGTCGAACAATGTCACTTAAGAAAGACGGGTTTACTCAAATTGTTTTGTCGTATCACATATTTATATTTTAGTTTTAAACCGAAGGTCATAAGGACTGGCTACGTCGATACCGAGAGAAATACACTTGACACGGATGCCTCAGCCAGGAAGCTCCTGCACTGAAGGAAATAGAAAATTCACACGTACGCCAAATCACTCGGTTTCAAGCCGAGTCTTCCAACTAGAGGTGTGCGCCGCCGCCGGCGCCCTTTTTCGAGGATTTTTTGACGCCGCTGCCGCCCTGAAATTTTACCCGGCGCGCTGCCGCCGCCGCCGCCGAGGATTTTCACGGCGCGCCGTTGATAAAATTCCGAAAAATGCCTCAGTTTCGGACATTTTCTTCAAATTTTCAACAAAAAAATAATAATTTTATTTTTTTCTCAAAAAATTTTTTGAGAATTTATTTTCAAGAAAGTTTTAACCTGAAAAGTGAATTTTTTGTACCAAAACGGCAACCACACGGCCTCGCCGCCGCCGAAAAATCAGACGGCGGCGTCGACCGGCGCGCCGCCGCCGCCGCCGACTTTTTAGCCTCGGCGCACACATCTACTTCCAAGTTCCAACACTTGTGTACCATTCTGAGAAAATAATTGCAACTTTCTGCACGACAACAATCGGTAGCTATGAGAATCTCAGCGGTCTATTGTATTTGAAGAGACAGTAATTGATTACCTGTGGCGGAGGAGGTTGCAAGATGGGAGGTGGTGTATTTTTCCCTTTAATCACCGGAGGACGAGGTGGTGGTGCTCCTGTTGTTCTTCCGAAACTTACGATACTAGGTCTACGAGAAACCATTGGTGGTATGGGCATCGGCCCTGTTGTTGTAGTCGTTATCATT
>JAQFYE010005388.1:0-12025 GCA_034694305.1 Protaphorura glebata | reverse complement strand
ACGAGGTGGGTTCGAGTCCCACCCGGGTTTCAATTTTTTCTACAATTTGTTATTCGTACTCATTAAGCTTTCAAAAAATTACAATCTCCATTCGTAATTGATTCAACAATCCGGGGGTAAATAAATAAACATTCAGATGTGCATTCGACTGATGCAGAATTGATTGAATATATCTGAATTGCTCTGATCCGTCACAATTGTATGTAATCCGTTTTGTTTCACAACTTGAGATATCTGATAAAAGTTCTTTCGCCATGTATACTTCGAGCTCATCCGCCTAAAATCAATTTACAATAATAAACATTGGTTAGGAAATTCGAATAACGCGTGGAAATGCAGTGGGAAATAAGTATTTGACTTACGATGCCATTTTTGTCCATGTCTCTAAATAAAAAATCACCATCCATTGTGGTAGGGTTATTCAAATAAACAAATAAAGTGTCCGCACAATGTCTTGTTTCACAAATGTAGTCCAAATTGTTTGCATATCTTTGCTTTCTCGCAACGAGTGTAATCGGCGCATGGAAGTGGTTTCCATGGTAACCGTTTAGTTTCTAATTGGGACGATAACATAAAATCCTCACTGAAAAATCAAAACAATTTCAAAAAGTATTTAAAATTTTACGGTACGACATAGGCGTTACACACACCCAATGACGACGTCACATCCGTTCTACAGTGAAGTGCAAAATTCAGAGGACACCCCCAATAGCCCCAATGAGAAAATTGAATTCTTCGATGCGCGAATAAGTCGAATTTTCAAAATAACAAGGTAGCCACACGGTGTAACTTCGACTTCTGATTTCAGCGCAAAATGACTTCCCAAATTGCCAACATTTTTCTAGGTTCGATAGATTTTGCCAACTTTTAAACGTCGAATTTGGATGACCGTCGAAAGTTATGGTCAACCAGCGGTAAGAATAAGTGAGTCAGTTCTCAATGTCGAAGTTACACCGTGTATGGTTACCTTGTCACATGGAGCCAGCGTAGTGAAGTGGTCTAACTGTCAGATTACAATACTACAATGATAGCTTAGATGCTATGGCTCCGCTCAGCCAAGAGGCTCCGGCTCGGTAGTTGTACGGGAGTCCCTGGTCTAGACATTCTACGAAATATGGTGCTCTTCGCTTTCGCTAGGATAAGGGTGGAAGAATGCAAATGGCTTTGGGCTTTGCAAATCCAAATGTCTTCGTGTGAATTGGGACATACAGGCAACAGTCTCGGTGGTATCCCAAGAGCCTCGTATCTTCCATCGACCCTTAAATTGCCTTTCTATCTCAATCGAACAAATATCTCCGGTCTAGACCAGTTGCCGAGGCTGTGACCAGAAGATCTGAAAGAAAGCTTAGGGCGGCAAATAAATAATATTTTCCAATAATTGTTGATTTATAGTAAGTGGGCTGGAATTTGGAAGAGTGACTGCTCTTCCAATTTGTTTCTCCGAGTAATTGTCGATTGGACTGTTACTGAAAGTTATCACTGTCCTCTTGACTTTTGGAATTAGGGGTGCACCCCTGTGTCTGGAAAAAATTATTCCAGACGCAAAAAATTACTCCAGACGCAAAAAAATTACTTATTACACAGCTTTAACACATCACTTTCCATTCATTGGCATTCATACTTTATCAACACCCAGCCCGACTTTAATTTATCTTGGGGTCCGGCTGGGGTCAGCGTGATTCATCCATTCCCAAATCCACATCACACACTTTGATAATATCATCAGTTTCTTTCATTTTCTGTCTTTTTCGCCTTTAATTGTACAGGGTGACTAATAATAAGTTTTATAGTTCCAACAATTTTCCATTTTGATTTTTATATAAAATTGTTCACCAAGATGAATAGGACGGGCCACCGGCCCAATAATCAACGCCGAGCGAAGCGACGGCGTCGATTGTTGGGCTCAGCATTTTGCTCAGCATTTTGAAGGTACTTCCAGGTGACTAAAAATGGCAGGACGAATCACGGTTCTCGAGTTGTGGAGGCCTCATTTATGCAAAAAACAAGTTAAGATTATGATTTATATCATCGCCATCTCATATTACCATGTAATGACAATTAGATTTGTATCAGTAGTATGGACAGTGCAAAGCCTGAGACGATATACATATGTCGTGCATATTGGTGTACATACATATGGCTGTCTATTCAGCAAGCATAGCAAAAAAGCAAAAAATTACTAGCGACGGTTTGACGGGTTAAGGTGGTTATAAAAACGACGGAACGGTTTATAGAGGCGGAGAGGAAAAATGTTAGGTCCGGGTAAGACGGGCACGAATGCGGACACGTGCGACGGTTCTTAACGAACTGGTGGATGCGGGATTTGGTTAATTATAAGGATAGATATATTTGAGGTCGTATGAGTCGATGTTGGTAATAAATGAAACACAATGCCAGAGGCGATAGGCAATGACAGGGCGGGTACGAGATACTAAATGATTGGTCATGTAATCAGTGTGATTGCCAATGTTGAAAATGGCAACCCTATAATTATGGTAAAAATAGCGGGAGCGCGTAGTACAGGAATTCGCCATATCTGGTTGATCAATAGACATACCTTAAACGTAGTCAGCGAAAAGTTCGCGCTTGTTATTAAAAATTGGGGGCGTCATCGATAAATTGAGGTAACTTGAGAGTAGTCCGCGGTAAGGGTGGAAAGGAAAGGCCAAACATGCAGAGGGAAAGGTCAGTCGTTAAGTGAAAACCAGGAAGAAGAAGGTTGTGGTTGGAAATAATTATGGGCATAGTGGGGTCAACAGGCTTTTGTGAAAGGAAGAGGTTGGGAAGGTGGGCTGGTTAAAAATGACCGATAGTAAAACTAGAATTGTTAAGTGCAGGTGCCAGTTTATCTGGGTGATGAGAAATTGTGACAGCGGGATACGGCCGTGGTAGTAGATTGGGCAGAAGGGTTGTTAAATCTGGTAAATTGATTAGTGTGTAGCAGTTGTTAAGGTGAGTGGTTAAGTTGCAGTAGAAGGTAAGTTGTAGTAAAAGGGGATACTTTGAAGAAAGTTCAGCATTTGAGTGAGATGTTGCTTGCAACACAGGTGTGGAAAATTCCAAGGCTTGGCGAATATAGGATGAATGGCTTGGGTATTTGGAGATTTCAGTGAGAGGGCGGTGAAAAAGTAAGTGGATCCAGTAGTAGAAGTAGTTGACGATAAAGCTGGTTAGACGGTTCGGGTATAAAAAGTACAGGCCCAGAGTTAAGCGGTGGTTGGACACTTACACTCACAAATTTGTAGATACGCGTGGTACTACAAGATGAAGGGCGGCCGAAGATGAAGGAGTTTGCACTGAAGAGGCCATGAGTAAGTAGTACTTTATGTGAGTTTGCGTAAAGATGAAATGATTTATTGATATTATCATAAAGTAGGTACAAGTAGGTGTCTGAGAATTAGGTTTTCGGAAGCCGTCAGGACGTAAGTAATAAGACCAAACGAAAAATATTAGAGTGAATTCAAATTTGTAGTTGGAGTGGATAATAATGTATTATATATTCCTGGAGAAGTAGAAAAGAGTAATCGAAGAAGTCATGAATGAAATTAACAAAGTTTGTTCTGTATTGGGTTATTTATGGTTTTGGCATTCGGAGGGAGATTTCGATTGAAACAGACGGACTTCGATGGACAAGTGTAGTTACATAATAGTCAACAAGAGTTTTTGAGGAGTAATATACGTGTGACATTAATAACTTAGGGTGACATTTTTTAAGGCCAGATAAACTACGGAAAGTGGGAAGTGTAAGATAAAATGTGTTAAAGGCAGACATAAATGAAATAGTTTATTAGATTAAATTACCCTGAAGAAGATTAGTTTCATCACGTGCGTCCTCATTCATTCGTTAGTCAATCATTCGTTAAAATAATTTATCTTATGTTGTAAGTGCGAGTTTTTAGTAATAGTGGTAGTATGTAGAGTTGATAGATTAGTGATATTTAATGTCTGGCACCGCTAAAACGCGATGCCAGACACTAAAGTATTTCCATTCTATTTCATATTCTCGTAATAATAAGGTAAAATTAATCTTTCATTTCGTATCCCCGCTACAATACGGCTAAATTTTGTGGATGAGGGCTGTAGTTACGGTTGCATACCTGTAGATTCTCAATCTTATTGGAGAATCCACGTTGTACCTATCCGGAAAACCATCAGTTTGTATAGAATGCAAGAAAATGACGTAAGTCCAGTTGAACAGTATATCCTAACATAAGTGATTTTACGTAATTTTATTTTGTCGTAATCAGTCATTTTGATTGATATGATTAAGATGAGCTAAAGCATTGTGATGAATATTCGGTATTGCTATTCTTCCCTCTTTTATTTTATGAACGACATAGAGTGGGATATTGGTTATCTAATTCGAAATTCCTTTTAATATCGCTCCCAGAAGTGAATTCTGGGAGATGAGAGTCATTGAGTCCACGTAAGAAAGCTGAGAAAGTTCAAGTATATACGAGTTAAAGTTGGGATGCAATGTAAAAGGTAGAAGAAATCCATTCTGGGATATAGTACGCCTTGTATATTCTTTCTGAATGTGAGTTTGAGTTTTTCGTGTTCGTTATTTTATATAACATCAAAATATACTAGTTTTAATAAATCAGAACTCAAATATGAGGTGGTGCATGTAATAATGTAGTCTCATAAAATGTTGTGTTAAAATACTTTGTAATATTGAAGTCTGAGAAAATGCATTAATATGTCTAATATAATTTTAATAAAATTGTCACTGTAAAACTTCCTTTAGTTATAATTTAGTTGGAAGTGGCGTTAAAATATTAAACTAATGTGCAGTCATAGTTCACAAAATATTGTGTTAAACACCGCATTATTAATCTCCAGAGATGCGGCATTGAAATCATTCTAAAGTTTTAATTACATTGGGCACTCCGAGAATATGGCCTGAGTTAATTAAGATTTAAAATCTTTGCACAAACAAAAATCTACTGTATAATTTCTTCGGAATTAAAATGGAGGAATAAAATTATAAGCGCTTGGATTTTTACGTCCAATGACGCAAGTACAGTGACGGAAAAAAGTAACCGGACACCCCAACTTGCCCCATACAATAATTTTAAATGCTGGTACGTCGTGAAATCTAAATATTCAATCACAACCGAGTGAATGTGACAACAATTCCCTCACTGTCCTTGTGAACATTTTGACTTTGCGCCGTTCCAATAGTTAAAATTACTGAATGTGTCAAGTTGGGGTGTCCGGTTACTTTTGTCCCTCACTGTATCTATCATTGGACATTCGGTGCACAACTATAATTTTTTATTAGCATTTCCATTGGTGCAATTACAATTTGCAAATAATACAGGGTGTCCACGAAACATCTCCTCCTATTTGAAAATATATATCTTTTAAACGAAATAACCGATTTGAACGGGGGTTTCACCAAATTGAAGTCGAATGCCAAGCGAAATGATTGCAATTTAGTCCCTGGCATAAAATTGTGCGTTACAATCTGGAGAAAATGAAAAGTACAAAACCAAAAGTTCTAACTTGGTGAAAATAGGACCAAATTTCATGCAAATTCAAAGTTCGTCGCAGCAACCGTTATTGATTTCAACAAATTCGGGTCGATTTTTTATTTCAACGATTCGGTGCTTCATATAAGGCTACCAGAATATTCTTTCTCATCGTCCTCAACAGGTTCATTGACCTCAACTCTTTTCATTGCATCAACATCGTCTGCATGTGTTAAAACACATACACACACCCCTCCGCCACTTATCACCAGGTCTTGAAATTTGAATTACTTGTATGTACTTATGAAACACCTTTTATGAAGCACTGAATCGTTGAAATAAAAAATTAACCCGAATTTGTTGAAATCAATAACGGTTGCTGCGGCGAACTTTAAATTTGCATGAAATTTGGTCCTATCTCCACCAAGTTAGAACTTTTGGTTTTGTACTTTTCATTTTCTCCAGATCGCAACTCACAATTTTATGCCAAAAACTAAATTACAATCATTACGCTTGGCATTTGACTTCAATTTGGTGAAACCCCCGTTCGAATTGGTTATTTCGTTTAAAAGATACATAATTGCAAATAGGAGATGTTTCGTGGACACCCTGTATATACCCTGTTATCATTTCTCTCGTCCCCGAAAAGTTCTAGTTCTGGAACAATGATGCATTTATTCGTGGACACCCTGTACATTAGATTGGGTTCTCATTCACTACATTTCCATTGAGAAGGTTTCATATACAAGAATACCCTATACTATGGGTTAGTAATTAGGACCAACTTTACTTCTTCATCTTTAATTTTCACACCTGCAGTTTCAACCTACTACTGGGAGTACCAGTTTCTTCTTTTACAATTTTCATTTCGTTTTCACATCCTATTTAGTGTCAAAGTCGGCAATATTCATGGTTTGACGCTCGAAATTACATATCACTAACGACAGAGAATTTCGACAACATTTGAAATGCTGTAAAATGCAGTCAGTTATAAAATTAAATTGAACTAATAAAAATAAACAGGGCTAATTTGTAAGAGCCTAATTGGTCACTAGCTATCTTGCCGTATATCCTTCTACCCATTTTGCATAGGCTTTGCCAAATACAGGGTGGGCTAAAAGTAACCGTAGATTCGAAATAAAATCTTTAATGTTTTGAAATCCAAAATTCCGAAATAGCCATTTTGTTCAGAAAGCGATTATGCAAGTTTTGATGTATCACTCTCGTGTTCGTTGCGCGTTGCGAGCGCACCAACACACGACTTAGACAAAACTGTAGTTTTTTTTATAACATGCAGAACGAATCCTACAATGACAGACTTTGAGCAATGCATCTATTTGCTCAAATTGAACAAAATTTGGAAAAAAATCGAAGGATAGGAAAAAGAATTGACATTTTGAAAATTTTAGTTTTAATTTAAAATAAATTAAAATTTCACATTTTTTTTATTTGAGCGCTGCTCAAATTCTGTCATTGAAGGATTCTTTCTGCATGTTATAAAAAATTCCAGTTTCGTCTAAGTCGTGTGTTGGTGCGCTCGCAACACGCAACGTACACACAAAAGTGATACATCAAAACTTGCATAATCGCTTTCTGAACAAAATGGCTATTTCGCAATTTTGAAATTCAAAACATTAAAGCTTTTATTTCGAATTTACGGTTACTTTTGGCCCACCCTGTATATAAGGCTTAGCACCATACAATGAATTAAGGCCCATCTGTTCGGGTTTATGTACTCCTTGCATTGTGGGCCGAAGTAATATTCACTAGGTTGCAAGATGTTTGTTCTAACTAACTGTGTGTTATGAAAGAAGAGGTGAAGAACTAACAAGGGAACCACCCGATGTGACAATACGGCGTAGACCAAATGTTAAAGAGTAAGCGGCACAAATGAAGTCTTTCCACGCATCTACTCCTTGAATTTCATTTTCAGAAATCCTTATGGCTTTTCACGTTTTGTGCTAAAAAATTACTGTTCATGCGGTGCATGAGTCCCCATGGGAGATTTGAAGAGGTACCCCTAGTAGTAGGAAGTCGATAAAAAAATAAAAAATCTCTCGTAGTACGTTCATGGGGTCCCCGATGAACCGTCATTTCTTAACACGCAAACCGCCATAAGGTAATATAAAATTATTACCTCAGAACCCTCCCATGTGAAGCACCCTTCTAGAATGAACTTATTTGTACAAAAAAATGTCAACCACTAGTTCAATCTTGTCACTTCATTTGGTTCTGGGCTACACAACCAGATAACTCAATAACCAGAGGGCTGTGGCTTCAAAATGTTGAGGTACCTTCTTAAAACCGTTTATTTTAAATTACGCTTACCGAACTTTTTTTCACAGCAGGATTATACAACGCTATGAACGTATATCAAAAACAAATCACCAGAACACTAAATTAACATTAAATTTGGAGTTGAAGTTTTTTTTCCTCTTATTTTCAAAAATGTTGCTAGAGAAGTTCTTAAAACTGTATTTCTGCGGAGGGAATTTGTGTGCACCTTTCCTAATAAGATTTTAAGCCGTCCATACTGGTTTAAAAAAAATATTTTTTGTCGGGTCCGAAAACAGTTTTGCACCTTTCCTTTCTCTTCATCATAATTTGAATACCACTTTCCCCTGAAGTGTTTTTCTAAAATTTAAAATCGGAAGACATAGCTTGATGCATGGTCTTGACTATAGTGTAGGTCGTTTTGTTTGGAAAATTTTATTTTCTCCAGGACAAATTTTAAAAGTTTTTGACTTCACGAGCCGGATCTTCCGAATTTTGTAAAGAAAGTCCTGTAGGTAAAAACATCACATTTGAAAGTTGTGACAAATTTGTTGTGGATTTCTGTTTGGAATTTGAGATTTAAAAATAGACATTTTCCCGACTTTCGCAACTTCAAAGCCTATTTGCGCCAGAACCTGACGGCCGAAATTAAGAAAAATTTCTGAGTATCTTTCTAATTCCTTGAGGGTGTTTAGGAATTTTCTTGGAATTGTAGGAATATAGGGTCGGGTCGTACCGTTTAGCATTTATAATGAAACATCCCTCGCATTCCAGCGCGGCGCGCGTGGGAAATCAAAAATCATTCCTCAATTAATTCTTCACGTCAATTTCTAATTTCTAATTAAAATTTCTGAGCAGGTCCATTTTTCCTCATTAGAATTTGTAGCGAAATTTTATAATTTTCAATAGAAAAGTGAGATTTTGAGGAAAAATCGGTTTGCTCAGTAATTACTCATCTATGGCGTACAGTAATTCACACAGGGTGTCCCAGAGAAACTGCATAATTGTTCGAACGTACTTTGTATTATCAATGCAGACCGTCAAAATAAGCATCATTGGGATAGTGGGACACATCCATAAAACTAGTGCCCGATTTAAGTTATTCACACTGACGTGTTGTCTGCACGGAAGAAATAATTTTTTATAATTTATCACTTGTTCCAGCCTGACGGTAACATAATTCCTTGTAACTACACAAAAATATGATCAAACAACTTTAGCGCTTTCTCTGGGACACCCTGTACATAAATAATGTCTAAATGTACTTACATTCATAGACCAAGACATGAAACAAGTCTGAAAATGACATTCTCGCCCAGAATTCAATACCGCGTGTTACTTATAATATCAAATTTATATTATTTTTTGTACGAAGATAGATTCAAATATGCGAAATTATGAAGTTTATCAAGTTCTAAATTATTATTCCGCACATTTAATAGGTTTCTAAAAAAAAATTTTTTTTTACATTTTTGAGAAAGTTTGGGTCTTGAAATCCCTCCCGTCTTGGCAAATCCTGGCAATGGCATCAATTCAATTTGGTCTTTCAGAGAATATCACGTAGTTATGATTACAAAAATTAGATTGAGGTCTGAGCTGAATGACGGAATGCGTTGAATTGTTTTGGTTGCCGTACACTACGTGCATTGTAGGCCCAGAGAGTATTCAGCGGATGGTAACACATTTGTGTATTCCAAAGGAAGAGAGGCAAATGTCGACAGATTGTGAAGTAATTAAAATCTAGAGGTCTGCCTTCCCATAATACAATCTGTAACATATTAGTAACCACTGCACTTCCACACATTCAGTCATTTTCAAAACCAAGATTATTCTGACTTGAAAATGTATTTCCTTACAAGGGACGCTCACCAGCTGTGATTTGCACGTAGAACCGACATATTCTTTCATTGTCTTGAATGCCGCGAGTAAAACAAAATCAATGCTCGTCTGCGGAAATCATTACTGTGTGTTCCACAGGATCAATTTCAAGCCATTCAAGCAATCAAATGGTCAGTTGGACTTGTCGTTCCGACTGATGTGTAACATAGGAAATTTTAATTTCAATAATAATTTTAATTTTACAAGAACTGAACAGTGATTTCTTTAGTTGGGGTTAAATTTTATGCATTTATTGAAATTTGGTAT
Source organism: Protaphorura glebata (assembly GCA_034694305.1). Lineage (NCBI taxonomy): Eukaryota > Metazoa > Arthropoda > Collembola > Poduromorpha > Onychiuridae > Protaphorura > Protaphorura glebata. The sequence continues at coordinate 2,132 of JAQFYE010005388.1, read as the reverse complement.
TAGAACGGATTGATGTTCGAAATTCCCTAATTATTTCTAAAATGAGTGTAGAAATTATTAGTCAAGGACCCTTTCATGTGAAGCACCCTTTTAGTATAAACTTATCTCGAAGGTCAGAAAAAGGTCAGTCCTAACTTCGTTTGAGTTTGAGTTACACAACAAAATATCTAAAAACACAGACAAGGAGTCAAACTCAAGTAATACGTATCTTGGTCATTCAATTTACACTCATCAGTCCGGACGGCAACCCAAAAGTTCAGACTCCCATTTTTATTTTACCATCTTCCACTTTCATTTTTTTATTGGGTTTGCACATTATCAGAGGAAGTTTCTAATTCCTGGTGGAGCATTATCACTCAAACACTCAAATTCAATCTCAATTTTTATTAGCGTAAATAAAGGGATATGAACTCATACAAAATGATAAATATTCCAAAGTAAGATACTCACAAATTTTTAAAAAAAGCGATCGAAGGCCTTGAGAAAACTAAATCATATTTTTGTAAATTGAAATTTTTTTTTATTATTATTTACATATATATTGTAATTTAATTATTTTACAGACAAGTGCAGTCGGACTCCTCTACGTCGTTGCAATTGGATATCTCTTGTGGATATTATTAATTGTTCCAATCGTGGGTTGTCATTTTACGATTTTTAAGGTAACTTCTAATTATTATTATTTGCTTCAAATTTAGACTGTAGAATTTCTCTTCATTCGGCGATTGTAAAATTTGAAACGTTTAAAACAAGTATCTTGACAGCTAAATTTTATACTAAAATTAAGTATCGACATCCGACCGGTTCAAAATCTTGCAATAATTCTTCCTAAATCCTGTCAGAATTTCAATTTGTGTTAACCGCTACAAATTTTAAGTAAAATCTTGTGACTTTTTAGGAAGACATTATCACGTAGTCTTGACGTTTCATCGTTCAGTCAAGGGTATAAACGATACAGGTTAGGCCAAGCTGAACCGGCGCTTGAAAATGTAAGTTTTTGATCGTGTCATAGAGTTGACTACGTCACTGGAGAGCGCTCTCAAGCAGCTGGAGAATGATGAAAAAATTCTGTTTTCGGAATCTCTTCAATTTTCCGATCGGCATCAAATATTCATGGTTGGTGTTATACATAGAATTTTAGGTAATTTCAAGAGGAACAATTAACTCAGCGGTGGCATTTGTGAAAAGTTTATCATTTAGACGCAATTCGGACGAATGTGCCAAATTACCTATTTAGCCCTTTCTGTGATTGGGACGGATCCTCTCCGGTGACGTCATCGCTATGGTGTATAGCCGAAACGTCTATACTCTTATTAACTTTCTCCTCTCAAAAACTCTCGATTCTCAACAAAAAAAATATTTTACATTACCATGTCCTAACCTGTATAGTTTATACTCTTGCGTTCAGTGTGGTTAAATTTTGAGACACCTTTCCGATGTGGGATTCAATTTTCATTCATCTAAATTAAAATGCAATTTACTCGTGAATTAGGATAATTAGCATATGTATTTTCGGGCAAATAGTAATTTTAGTTAAATATTTAGAACATATTAATTTCCTGGTTAAATAAAAATACACGCAAATATGGAGGAATATAAATATGGCCTTTCAGCCATTTCATTTATTGTTTTAAAAATTCCTAAGGTTTTCTGAAATTACACTTTTATTTTTGAGGAAATTCTCTTCACCAGACTCCTGCATATTTGTTATGCTAATAATCATTTCAATTCAATGAATTTTTTGTTTCGACCGTAGAACGTATTTATAGGGTGGATGATAAATGCACACAATATTTCTCTTCTCTTCTGCCTTACCACAACGTAAAAACAAAGAATTTATTCTGGCCGGCCCAGTATCAATAATGAGAGAGCGCTTTCCTGGTTTTCTGGAACTTTCTCCAAAATCTGACCTCTAGACAACAAATTTTCAAAAGTCTAAACAAAGTTTCCTAGAAAACTGTCAAATTTTGTTAAGTAAAAAATTAGAAGATTAATAACTACGCGCATATTTGTATGTAATTTAGTTAAAAAATCAGTACTCCGTGTTATAATTGTTTTGTTTGTTTGTTTGTTTTTCCGTTAGAGTGCTAACCCCAGCATTCAAACATACGGAGTATGCAAGTTGATTGTCT
>JAQFYE010005387.1:0-12026 GCA_034694305.1 Protaphorura glebata | reverse complement strand
ACAGCCACGTCAGCCATACGGGGCCCGGAAATTGAGGAATACACACTAAATAGGATGATGTACTATATTATCTAGTGCGTATTTTAAACTGAGCACGCATAAACCACACCGGAGGAAGTAAAAAAAATTGAGATGACAGATCAATCTCAATGCAAGATGAAGGTCATATATAGGGTCAACTTGAAACTCAGGAATATGGCACCGTCCAACTACCTTGAGTTGCAGAAACTACTAAACCAACCATAACAAACAGATTTGTATGTTCTGTGAGATAAAGAGTGGAAGTGTCATGGGTCAACCTTTTCTTTGATTAAAACGGAGTTTAAGTGCACATCTTGAAAGAATAATATATTAGTTTGAAATTGGATCTCGCGTGCGAGTCATATTTAAAGTGTTCGTAAAATTTATGATTTTATCAGCATAGTGTCCTGTCAACAAACTTATTCACAATAGTCTTATTCCGGAAAAAAATTTTATAAAATGACATTTTCAAGTGTCTCTCTGAAGTTTCTACTAATTTTGACTTATTTTATGGTCAGAACGAGAGCAGAAGAGTCAGATTGGATCTACAGTACGACGGATTTCGATAATTGGAATCAGACTTGCATTGAACGCGTGAACGCAACATTATTTCCAAAATGTAGAATTCATTTTCTAAATTCAGTTAATACTCGCCTCAACGTCACTTGCATGAATGACAACGACTTTCGTGTCAAACCCAACGCGACTCAGCCATGTAAGTCGAATACCTAATTTCTAAAGTTATAAATCTCTATTGGGTGGCACATAATCCTTAGCTATTGGGACTTGGAAAACAATGCCCGAGGCTGACCTGTGGGTAAGTAAAGGAGGGCATATAAAAAGGGATACTTGGCCAGTTCATTTGCAAAGACGCGTCACAAATAATCTGTTTCGGGAAATCCATCGATGCATCTTTTTGGATCTTTTCTTCTTGCAATTCATGCACATTTTATATATCGTGCAATTTTCAAAAATTTTGTTCGACCAGTTTTGAAGAAGTCGATTTCATCTTGTCATTGCCTGGTCAAAAGGGCAACTAACCGTCTTTGATAACTCGAAAGACCAGTTTTAAATAAAGCAGACAAAAACCGTGGCTTTCACAAATAACGAAAACTTATTATTTACAAAAACCACAACCAAGAAATCTTGTAAAATCAAGTCTCAAATTCACTGAAAAATGTGAAATGTAATGTTTCAATTTAATATAAAATTAAATGTCAGATGTTCACTGTCTTCTTGTCCAATGTTGAGTCGGCTGCTTCTCCAGGTTTCTCGAGCACTGGTTTTCCTATCACAAAACAAGAACACTGATTAGTGACTGGAAAAAGTCAAATGTCAGGTCAGAGTCAGTCAATTTAAGACAAAAAGTGCGTGTTACTTTTAGTAATGAGAATGTGGAGCGTGTGTCTGTGTCCGACGGCAGTTAGGCAGCTACTTATCCTCTGTGCCATTCCAATCGTCCTCCGCTTCTCCTGTGGAATCGTCTAGAAAACGTGGTCCAAAAATAGCCAGGCACGTCACCTCTTTCTGCGTCTTAACTTCTCCAAGTCGGCTGACCTGAACAGCGGGAAAATTTGCCTCTTCGGCGCTAGATGGTGCTATAGGGTCAGTCGACGACACATCTGAAACTGAAGTCCAACTGAATGTAAAAATGACTTTTTAACCAGTCGAATAAAATTGTAAAAGTGCATGAATACATAGCAGCGTCTACCGATGCACCTAATCTACACGTGACGCGTATGTATTTATTATGCCGTGCTAATAATTATATATCGGTTAATCTCGACATTTAGTCGCGTATTTATTTCTTAGCCGAGATTTTATTTATTTATCCGCTGGATTTATATTCATGTAGGAGAAATATATTCGTTTAGCCGCGGTTTCTAGCCGTTATGCTGTGAGTTTAAATCACGACCTTCTTATTTCAGATACCTACCTAACACTGGACATTGAAGAATTTAGTTGCAGTGGGACAGTGTGGGGAACAGAGTCTGAGGTGGAGTCCTCAATTCAAATTGATGTTAACGGAGGTCATCATCACATGACTGGTACTAGGATTACATTTTTCAAGGGCATGTCATATTATATACTAATTTATCTAATTTTAAAACTACTCAGGAAGCCTGTGTGACACGGATTACTCCATGTGCAAGTCTGGGGATCAGTGCTATTATGCAGGTATGAATTCGCACTTTCTTACACTAAGGAGTGCGTCTTAATGAAAGAGACTTTTCTAAAACCTATTTTTGAAGTACTACGTTCTGACATATGGTCATGTTAATATTTTTATTAAATAGAGGAACCGATTACTTAGTAAATTCATCTTTGGATTGGTCCGAAAACACTTTGCCTTCCTATGGCCCGAATTTTTTGTCTCACTCTCCGCATTAGCTCTTTTCCACTCTCCGCATTAGCTCTTTTCCACTCTCCGCATTAGCTCTTTTCCACTCTCCGCGGCTACTTCTTTGATTATTCGCGTAATAATCCTTTTGAATGATTTCAATATGTTCGGTGTTTTTTTTAACCTTAGAGTATTTGCGTTTAACTAAAGCCCAGAACTTCTCAATTGGTCTTGCTTGAGGCACATTTGGGCCATTGTTAACTTTTTCCACAAAATCCACTTTTTTCTCTGACGAATATGTCGTAACAATTTTCGCGTAATGACATGTTGCCATGTCTGGCCAGAACAAAACTTTTTTTTTCCGATGAAGGGAATTAACCTCTTCTTGATACAGTCCTTCAGGTATGTCTCAGAGTTCAAATTTTATGTCATAACTAAAGGTCTTGAAATCGCTCCCTTTTGGTCTAAAGCCAGCCATATCAGATATTTTTTAGGAAATTTCTCCTTGCATTTGAATTTATATTTTGGGTCAATTTTTTGTATCTCTGTATGAGTAAAACTTAACACCATTGATACTTTGCGGGTCAACAACACAGTAGGCCTCATCATCAATCACTAAAAACTTCGATGGATCGGTCGGTAAACGTTTCTCAACTAATTTTCGGCAGTTCGTCTTGGCAATTTTTTTTGCCGTCCATTATATTTTGGGGCATCTGTTGCTTTGCCTATTTTAAAGCCCAGCCGTTTACCTTTAATTATCCAAAGGTACTATTCGGATACTCCGACTTTCCTGGCCGCAGTACGGGTCGCGATGTTAGGGAGCCTTGTATGCAAGTTTTCGATTGCTTTTACCGCTTTCTTTGTGGCCACAGTCACAGGGCGGCCACTCGATTTTTAAGTGCACTACCACACTCGTCATACCTATCTAGTATACGGTAAATTGTACTTCGTCGATTCCATTCGTTAAAAAAATATTTCACAGTCTTTTTCCGATCAAATTTGATGTTTGCATGATTTATCTACACAAACTGATTCAAAATGATTGATAAAATCTGAAGGGCAATCGCTTACCCTCGCAGAAATTTTACGTGGGTGCCAGTGGGAAATTTATATGCCCGTGAGAACTAGCGGGAACTCATATGTACCCAATACAGAATTCCTATGAGCAAATCTCCTTTGGGTTCCCATGTGTGCCCATTGGAAACTCCAGTGGGATTCCTATTCAAATAGGGAGTGTTGTGGCTATGGACAATTCAAATGTGCATCAACTGGGATATGCATACGCGAAAGTATGTAATATGTAACTATAATACTAACGTAATTTTAGTACTCCATCCAATTAGTCTCCGGTTAAATAATTAAAAAATTTGTTGTAGATTACAAATGTGATGGAGACTTTGATTGTGGGGACGGCTCTGATGAGGCGGATTGTCCATGTTTGCAAATTCAAAGAAATACGATTTGGTCACACTACTGAATCCCAGGGCAATAAGTACCCAGATCTTAAATAATTAAAATATGGATGTCTTTCTAGTTTGTCGTTACGATCGGTTCAGATGCACAAATGGGACTTGTCTCAGGTTGGAGAGGAAATGCAACAATATTCTGGATTGCCCCGATGGAATTGATGAGTCCAAGGAACAGTGTCAAAGTGTGTGTCATATATTCAATGCTAGAAAATATACAGCTCGAGATGACTTTTTTTTTGTTATTTTTGCAGGTGTTACTTGTGGTTCGTATCAAGTCAAATGCAAGACCGGACAATGCATTTATGCTTCATCCTTATGCGATGGTATGACAACTTTCTGCTTGTTGAATTTACGCTTACATGATTCTAGTGATTGTTAATGAACTGAATTTCAAAAGGTTCTTTTGAGTGTTTGGACAAATCCGATGAGGACCAGGACCATTGTTCCAGTATACTTGCAATTGTTGTACTAAGGTTAATCTTCTTGTACAATCCTTCGAATTAATCACTTTCTTCGAATTCTAGATTATTATCCTACATTCACTCCAACCCAAACTCGAGTCACGTTCCTTCCAAATACTTTCAACGAACTGGTTTGTAAAGTGAATTCTACGCCAGTTACTTCTTATACAAGTAGTTCGTCACTCTACTTCAAACCAAGGATTGATTGGTGGAGACGCGGACATGTAAGTTATGTCATGTGGCGTCGATTAAAACATGACACCACTCCAATTACTAGAGTTTATGTCTCCTGCAGAATATTTCGGGGTCAGATCGTGTCTGGGATGACAGATCGGGATTGAAATCCTCTCTCCGCTTTGAAAACATTTCTGAAGAAGACAAAGGTGAATACGTGTGCATGGCTACGAACAGGATGAAAAGCGTTTCTCAAGTTTATTTTGTGACGTAGAAGGTTTGTTAACGACTAGCTCGACTGGCAATTCATCTTAAATTCATGTAGATTAGAATAGCGTAATAATGAAAACTGCGCATTTATTATCGGATTGCAAATGTTTGCATAGAAAACCCTCTGATGTTTTCCCCCGAATTTAGCAATTCGGAAGAAGACAACCAAGTCTTACTCCATTCCGACGGACTGTCAGGTTGGGCGATTGCAGGTAAGACAGATTTCCGAATGCGATCCTTGCTCTGATAACACCAGAATTTCAGAGATTTATGATGGAGGTTGTAATTATCACGAACTTAGAATTTGTTTTATGGATTTTTGTAGGATTTGTAATCTTAGCTTTGCCACTTGTACTTCTGATCGGTGCTATGGTCTCGCGATATTTTACTAGAAGGAGTGATTTTAATGGATCTGTACGAGTCAAATGATTCAAGAACGAAGAAGCTGTGCTTAACGGCATATAACACCTGAGTTTGGAATTTTCATAAATGCAATAAATAATTGTCTATAATTAAGTTGCTAAATTTGGATTCCTAACTTACTACTTGCCATTCAACCGAAAGTTTTTTTGACGGCATTAAACACAAAAATTTGGGGCGGCAAAATTTGAAGCAATGTTCCGGAACAATATTGATCGATTCAATCTTTAAATACATTTTGTAAAGACAGCCTCCGAATGTGAGGTTATTTGCTGATATTTCATCAACTTTGTCGTTTCGAAAAAATTCTGAAAGAATAAGAATCCAGGCCAAAAGATAGAATGTTTTACAATACAGAAAATTTACTTTGAAATTGTTAGCAAGTATCGGTAGAACTATACACAAGGAAAAAGTGTAATTTCGAACATTTACTATTGTGTGTTTCCCACAGAGGCAGTCCAGTAATATTCTTGTCTCGCACCAGAGCTGTGAGTTTTCTTGTGTTGCGTCAAATTAGTAGCAAATGTGAAGCTTTTCTCACACTCGTCACACTTGTAAGGTCTCTCGCCGGTATGACTTCTTTTATGAGCATTCAACTGCGACTTTGACAAGCAGTTCTTCCCACACTCGTCACACTTGTGAGGCTCTTCTCCTCTATGAATTCTTTTGTGCAGATTTAAATCGTCTGGTCTAATAAAACTTTTCTCACATTGATCACACTGGAACGGTCGCTCTCCAGTATGGAGTCTCTTATGATGGATCAAACTACTTTTTGTCGTGAAACTTTTCTCACAATCGTCACACTTGAACGGTTTGATTCCAGCGTGAACTTTTTGATGTTGCGCCCAACTGGATTGCCGTGCGAAATTTTTACCACACTGGGTGCACATGTAAGGTCTCTCACCCGTATGAGTTCTCTTGTGCAGAGTCAAACTACTCTTTGCCGAGAAAGTCTTGTCACATTCATCACAATTGTAAAGTTTTTCTCCAGAATGAGTTCTTTTATGGGCAATCAAACTAGTTTTGACTGTAAATCGATTCCCACACTCGTTGCATTTAAATGGTTTCACACCACTGGGAATTACATCTTCGTCTATTCCATGAATCTTGATTCGATGAGCCTTTAATTTCTCCATCCGTGTATAACATTTACCACAGATTTCGCATGGGTATGGTTTCTCAACAGTGTTGCTGTCAAGCTCCATTGTTTCAACGTCTTCAACCTCGCATTTAATTTCAGGATTTGATGATGACTGAATAGTAGCAAATGGGAGTTCTATGTGGAGAGGATCGCCCAATGGATCATCTCCAGTCTCATCAGTCGCCTCACACTTCACCTCACACCGGAGAAAATCAAAATTTGTTGGTTGTTCTTCTTCGGGATGATATTCAGGGTCAGTATCCAGTACTTCACATTTAATCTCGATCATATCCTCAATAGGTGGAGCATCTGTGTCCACTAATGGGTCAGGGATGGACTGGGACTCACTCATTGTGCCAGATGGCACGAATGTCTTCCTCTCAACAAATTCGATCTCTGCAAATACAAATAAGGGTAGAATCAATTGATTGATTGATTGATTACTTAAGTTATTCATAAATGACTAGGATATCTTCATTAACGCAGAAAGTGTTTAATATTTTAATATGTCTATTCATTCTTCACAAAGGATACAGCATAAAGCGCACAGAAAACTCCACCCTGTCAGAATTAGCTCAATTTCTGATATGTTGCAGACCTTGACCACATGAATGAGTTTTGTGAAGAACCTAGCCGAGCCCGAAATGTCACTTCCGGTGACCTCCAGGGGTCACTGAGATATCGGTCATCAACCGTGATAATGACTCCTACGAATGTTGTTCCACTCAATGACAAGCATCTTTTCCATCTAACATTTTTCTCTGCCGTCAACCCCCGAGGTCACATCACAGATCAATGCCAACATTGGTTATTGTCTCATCCGTTGGACTATGCCGGCAACTTACGGAATAAATTATTTTTGAATTTCGAATTAGATTGTGCGGTGGCTTGCAATATCGATTGTAAATGAAGTACATGGAGTACAAAGCCAAACTCTATTTTCGGAATGACATTAGCAACACTCAAAACTCGGTGTTTAAGTGCACTTGGGACGTTGTTGACTTATAATGTGGGCTCGCCTCGCCACCGCACTGCAACTTCACCACACCTCGCCTCACCAAAAAAAAATGGGAATTTTCAAAAAATTGGGAATTTGTGGTGAGTGTTCAGAGGTTACTGGTTACTGCAGAGCATGTTTGATTTTTTTTTGAAAATTTCCATTTTTTTAAAAATTCCCATTTTTTTGAAAATACCCAATTTTTCATTTTGAAAATTTCAGTTTTTTTTTTAAATTTCAGTTTTTTTCTTTTTGAAAATTTTAATTTTTTTTTGAAAATATATTTTGGTAATGCATAAGTATTTTTAAATCTTGTTGACCAGGTTGCGATTGCGAATGACAATTTTTTGTGAAAGACCCTAATAAAGTGAAAGAGGCGGTGGGGCGAGGTGTGGTGAAGTTGCAGTGCGGTGGCACTATGTTTGAGGGGAGCCCACATTAACCCTGAAGAATTTAGGAGACATTGACCAACTAGATAAGGTTCATGCGTTTCTGAAGGCATTCAGTTTCGAAAATTCGAGAAAATTAATATTCTAAAGGATGATTTGAATCTTTTTAAAAACCACTGATTAACCTTTGAGAGATAGCAGGCAGGTGAACGAACGTTATTTTAAAGTCGACCCCTGATGAATTTTAACAAAATTGCGAATCGAATGCCTTCGTAAAGTATAGCTGTGTCCACAAATTAGCCACCGCTTTCAGCAGAACTTATCTTTAGCGTTCACGTTTATCCGGCAAAAATTAAAAATATCAAACGGTAATGCCTACCAATGTATTGACTGGACAACGAGTTTGAAAAGGTGTTCCAAGCATTTGCCTGACATAAAATGAAGTATATTTGTCTACATAAGATATCGCGGTACAGAATTAGTTGAAACACCCGAAGAGTTCAGATTTACTCCATTCCTATGATACTATGGCATTTTGAGTGTTTGGAAACTTCATCTCCCACTAGTTATTAAGAAATTCTTGAAATTCTTTTAAAAAAAAGTACGAAGTTCTCTTTGTGATCCACATTTAGAATGGGATATTGAATGGAACTTTAACCAAAATCTGGTCTCAAGGCCCGACATTTAAAATTTTTTTTTTTTAGAAAACCTTTGTAAGGGTTAGAATAGAGTCCGACTTTCTCCACTCCGCATCCAGCATTCGTGGCCCGTAAAAGTGAGGTCGTGGCTTCGATTCCTAATCGGGGCAGAATACTTTTATTTAGTTATTTTTGTAAAATAAATTAGCCACAACATAGATTAGCTTCACTTCATGTTAGGTTTTCATAAATATTTTTTGTAACACTGAATATTAATTGAAAAACTTTTCACAAAGTCTTTAACCCATAAAATCCTAATAAAAAAATAGCCCAAAAAAGTGCGAATCAGAGAATTTTAAAATTCAAAAATCTTCGCGGCTGATTGAAAGATAAATATATACTTGGAGGTCGGAGTCTATAATAAATTGGAAGATGAAAAAACATGTAACTTCGCATACTGAATGCGAGACGGATATAAATTTTGCAAGTCCCGTCACAAAATGCTATACGTCACAAAATTGGTTCTGTAGTTTAAAACCTACATCCACTAAAAATCCAACCGAATCAAACAAACTGGCTAATTGGCCATAAGGAATGTCTCCTTTCAAAAAGAAAAATCAAAATTCGAAGAATTTAAAGATGACAATGAAAACTGAAAATACAAAGCTAGAAAGTTTTTTTTTTAAATATTTTATTCATGTCTAAATTCTGAAATTTCACTTTTAATTTTCCGACCATGGCAGGGACTGCAAAAATAAGAAATGATCTTATATCAAAGCTCATCTCCGCTAATCGGAAAATGAAAAAACTGTCAAAACTACTCCCTTCTAAATTTTAATATTAAACATTTTTTAAAATCTAGTCCATAATTAAGAGACTATGAATTTTCGACAGACAATTGTGTACATTTTTTACGACACACGACACCCGTAGTTTTATAATTAAAAAAGCCTAAATTTTAAAAAACTGAGAACGGGAAACACTAAGAAACATGAATTTCTATATATTCATTTACTTGAGGATTATAGAGTTTCCGAAATCCACGAAATTCCAAAATTTGAATATCGAGAGGTGCAAATGCTGATGGATGGGTGTTTCAGATAAAAAGGGCTTGGGGCAAATATACATTTATTTGTTTCAAACTCAAATACTAAATAATTCACAATTTTTGTACTACTATAATATTAAAGTTCTCGAATTCCAACCCCACCCACGCATTCGTCAACAGAAACGTAATTCCAACTTGAGAATAAACATCTTTTACAGGCAAAATAACGTTTTTTAATTAAAATTTAATTAAAATTAATATTCCATACCATGTTGTAGTTATGAAACTAAATACACTCACCTCCCGGCTCTCTTATGTCTCCCAATCACTGTAGAAATGATGTTAATTAATTCGTCAATAGATGAATCTAAACTCAATCAGATGTCGTCAATTGATTGGTGGCCTGGAATGACAGTCCCTTTCCGATGACTATACAAAAGCAGTCCAGTCCGAGAAATACAAGTAGTGAAGTAGCACAAATTGATCAAAATTTTGGAATTCGGTCGGTGGAAATGAACTTAGAAAGTTCAGATTCAAATAATTACCAGGATTCGCGCGCCCATCCGCTCAAAATAGATCGCATTGTCTAGATTATTGCAGGGCAGAAAGCATAGAAAAAATTACGAACCATGGACTGTAAAGTCTTATACTTTATTTTTTTTAACAGTTTTTAAGATGTGGTCTTACAATGGAACCTCACGAACTGTAACATTCGGAAAATTCTAAAACTTGGTGGAGCAGTCAATTAAAATATGCAGATTCCGAATATCACAATGAGCCATGCCACCATCGCGGTTTGGTCACGCGCGACGGGGTCAAACTCCAAAACCCCATGCCCTCTGATGCATTGGAAAACAAGAAAGAGAAACCGTCCTCCGCCCGCTCTTGCATTAGAGGGCATGGCAGAGGCCGGAGGACGGTTTCTCTATCATTAAGTGGTAGCTCCCTCTCTTGTTTTCCAATGCATTAGAGGGCATGGGGTTTTGGACTTGGACCCCGTCGCGCGTGACCAAACTGCCACGGGGGCCCGGCTCGTTGTTATATTCGGAATCTTCGTATTTTAATTAAGTACTCCACCAAGTTCTAAATTTCTCTGAGTGTTACAGTTCATAACATTCAATTGTAAGTTAAACTGAATTTTGATAACTAATGTGAAATGTTTGTATGGGTTACGCCCGAATTGGACAATGAATTACTGTTGATTTATTGTAGTGAATGGCTGAACCCCAAAATCCAAGTGAAGAGGATTGAATGATGAAAAAGTCTTGATGGTATTTAGTGGACCTGTGCGGTGCGCTCTTGAAAACATGGAGTGTTTGAGATGGATGTGACGTGTCCATCGTCTATGTAAGCTGACTGGAACTACTTGGGTGATTCACACCCTATAACCGCAGGTGTGGTGCCTTACTATGAGACTTCGGACAGGGATGAAATGAATAACAAATGAATAAAACATACAAAACATTCTCGAACACATACAATAACGAATCAGTTCACAGAAAGAATGCAAAATCTGAAGTTAATGTCGGATGTGCTTCAATCATTAATTTAGTAACTTCGTGTCCTCTGCTAGTTGATTACATTAAAAATTACGAACTTAGGTCAAATTATGATAAAAGTCTGAATAAATCCAGTAAATTATCATTTGTTCGTTTGCACGTCCCAATTTGTTTTTGTTAAATTACGTGCAAGGTTAAGTCTGGTATGATTGAATTTGAATGAAATTGTGTATTTCATAATTGTTCTCACGGATCCGGATATCAGTGGACACACAATAATGTCACTCGGGAGATGAAATCTACGTTTCCCTGGTTTAAGTTTCTTGGGGTGGTGGTGGTTTCTTGTCTTTTAGCATTGAAAACCAAATAGAGGATTACTTTTTATCCTTGAAACCAATTAAAATTGGGCGCGATTTTTGCATGGATTTGCCATGCTCAGTCACACTTTAACGGGGAATTTCTGAAAGTAACTTTAGTTTATTTTTAATTCGTATGTTTAGATAACCCATTTCTGTTTTCTTGGCTGACATAAATTAGTGCTTTTATTTAATGCAAGATAAAGTTGGTGAAAAAGTGATGTCGGTAGGAATCAAAACCGGGACCACCCACGTGATTTCCGAGTCCGAAGTATAAAAGTCCGAGTCTATAGTAAAATTGCAGAACCGCAATGCGGACCGCAATATTGCGCAGTGGAATCATACATGTTTGGAACTAAATACTCCTTAGGTTCGGGACACCTAAAACTATAAAGAGAAGGGACATAGGCCATATAAGCGATTTTTTATGGATTCAATTTCAATTTTTTTCAATTTCAATTTATTAAAATACAACGCCCTAATAACAAAACAGGTCATTATGCTGTAAGTTATACGACCGTAAGTAATTTTACCAGAATACATATTACTCAATAAACTATACACGAAAACGTAATCAAATACATGCAACTAAACAAAGCAACTAAACAAATGAACTAAACATTAGAAACGGGGAACATTGTGTAACAGAAAATCCGCAATTTCACGCTTAAATGTATCGTAACTATTGCTGATAGATGGATCAGAACAATACATAGTCCATAGATCTTGGTATCCCCGTATCACTAACTTGTCCAGAAAATGTTACACAAGAAGAAAGAATTTGTCTATCTTAAAGCCAGTA
>JAQFYE010005386.1:0-12027 GCA_034694305.1 Protaphorura glebata | reverse complement strand
GTAGTGTAAGATAATCCTCTACTTTACAACCCTGAGGGCATTTTTATTCGGCGTGCGCTGGGGGTCCCGTTCGGGACCCGTTGCCTTGGAGCGCTTTCGCGCGCGTACTTTAATTAAGAGGGGGCCCTTAATTATAATTAATTGTGGCTTGCGCGGGGGGGTCCCGTTCGGGCCCCCTATTTTTGGCGCGCTAACGCGCGCGCGTATATTTAAAAGCGGGGGACCCTTAATTAATTTTAATTACGATTAAATAAAAAGGGCGCCGAGCGCCCCCTCCCCGGCCCCCCTGGGACTGCTACGCAGATTTTAATGAGAAGGGAATGGGGGATTTTATTTATATTTTGAGTGCATACAAATTTTTGCTGTACCCCATCCGTTCGTTGTTTTATTTGTAACTCAACAGTCGAGAAAATATTTTTACAAAGTGAATGAACCAGGTGTGGTTGAAAAACGGAAGTCAGTCAGTCAGTCGGTCAAGTTTATTTTTCCGCTGGCCCGACGATTGCATGTTCACTCATGCAATGCAAGATAAACTCAAACATGTCTAGGCTTGCAATTACACTGCACTGCACTTTATGCAATTAATTTTTGGGCCAGCGGAGTGTGGATGGGGAAAATGCGAATGTGTCACTTTTTCACGGATGGATAAATATGCTCATTGTCCGTGATATTATTTTGTTAAAACAATGACCGGTCCATACGTACGGGGTGGGACATAACTTTGTAGCCAGACTTGTGACACGAATGTAATATGAGATATACGTTTTGTGACCAAGTTGGCGCCGCATTTGATTATATAATTTTTGTATGAGCTGGTTGCGGTCATGTATATTTAATACGACCGCATTCTTAATCCTACGCGACATTGATGGTTTTTCAGACAAAGCGGTAATGACCCACCATGTACGCCAATGCAAACTTGTTTAGAATTCCTCAAGCCGTTGTGCGGACCCGGGAAATGATTTCTCACTCTCACGCCCCTAGTACATTTGGTCCGCCGTGTTACTCTGGGTTATAGAAAACCATGATGAGAAAAACATGATTTATCATGGTTTTAGACATGATTTAACATGGTTTTAGACATGAGTTTGCAAAACCATGTCATGACTTCTTCATGTCACTCATGTAATGCGAATTGGGTTATAAAAAATCCATGGGGAGCAGACACGTCTTATGTATAAACCAGATATGGTTTTCGGAAATCAGCTCATGGTTTGTGTCTCACATATGTAACATGCATATATCACGACATTTAATTTGATTGCGAACTTTCTGAATGTACTGGCGGTGCGGATATATTCATTAACACGATTGGGGTCTAACTTCAGTACTAACAAGTGGACTTTAGTTGAAACGGTCATGTCCCACCCTGTACGTCAATGAATGTCAACTCTTTGTTAAGAAATGATGTACATACTTTTTGGTCAGAAATGATGTACATACTTTTTGGTCAGAAATGATGTACATAATTTTTGGTCAGAAATGATGTACATACTTTTTGGTCAGAAATGATGTACATATTTTTGGTCAGAAATGATGTACATACTTTTTGGTCAGAAATGATGACATACTTTTTCGCAAACCATGTTATGACTTCTTCATGTAATGCAATTTTCATTGTTCTCACGCGAATGTACATTTATTTGTACCTAAAAATTCATAAAATTACGCGCGCTATCCGCTCTCTGTTCCCCAAAGTCGCGAACCAGTGATAAAAATATTGCGAGCAATACTTCAGTCGTTTAGTCTACTGAACTATTGCTCGCAATATGGGTACATGTATGAAATTGGCCTACCCTGGTTTGATATTAGGTATACAACCGGAAGAATTACGAATGCTCTTACTTTTGACAGATTAGTCAGGTATATCCAGAAGAAGGTGAAAAATTTTGCGTCAGACATATCTTTTGAAGCCTGACCGGCTTTGATGAGACAATGGACTGGGGAAGAGAATTAATCTGGTCAAACTATGTTTGCTATTCGTGTAGTGGTAGAATACTTGAAGGGCGAGTCGGCTATATACGAATTGAATCATTGTTTCCCGCCACAAGTGTGAAATATTTGACAGCTTGTAGATCGTGCCGTGAATTCTCGAAAACATTGTTCTTGACTGAACTTTTACATCCAGACGGGTTTCCAGAAACGGGAGCATCGATATCCATGACACAACATGCCGGAATTCCACCGGCTGCTGGAAATGTCGAAATGCCCCGTTTGTTGTGTGTCATGTTTGAATTTTGTTTTATACGAATAAACAGTTGCGACTGGGTGACAGCCCGTGGAAAATTAATTTAGTGAGAGGTCGAGACGAATCAGCAATTATGGACTTTAACAACCAAAGTCGTTCACTTTTCAGTCCTAATCGTAGTCGCTATCTTCTTGGGTTCACTTTGTTTGTAATAATCTTATTCACGAAAATTTAGATAAATATATAGCCCATAATACCAGGTCCATTACCAATCATAACTGATTCAGCATTAAGGAAATAAGGATTTGAACATAACTACTCTATTCAGAAAGCCTATAACAACAGGTTTTGAAGTATAATCACGGTGGACTTCAAGCGTAATAATTCTGTCATACAGACCACTAAATTCTTTAGTCAACGTAGTAAGCAGATACAAAGTAGGATGTGCATCTACATTCATGTCTAGAGTCCAATGGATAATAAGTGACATAGTATATAGTATAGGTAGCATAAGTATTTTTAAGATTTGCGGTAGAAATGTAGTAAAACCTGGCATAACAACCTCGCATATCATGTTTGTTGTCCTTAAGCAATGTTGTCCAAACTTTGTATTTATTAGTTCAAGGAAAATTTACAAAATTAAATCGGATATCTTCAATCCTGAATCACGCATCCTTTTATGCTTTCAGGTTTTGGATTTCCAAAATCTAGATGTTAGACCCAGCCAGCTCGGGTCATTCCAATTGAGCTGTCCACTTATGGTATCCTCAAGCTGATTTTGTTTATATTTTATTGGGAATGCATTCTTTCCGTACCTAAAGATTGTAAAAGTTACGTACACAATCCGTTCACTGGCGGGTATCAATTATCCTTTCCCGGAGAGCTGGGAAAATATTTTTCTGATGTGAACGACCGACGGTTGGTTTGGATTGAGAAAATGTCAGTCACTCGGTCAAGTTTATTTGTGAGAAAGGCCGGCCCTACGATTGTATGTTCACTCATGCAACGTAGACAAGTGGAAGCAAGTCTCGACTTGCAGCTGCATTGGACTTCACATTATGCTATTTCAATTTTTGTCTGTGGAGTGCGGATGGGAGAAATGCTGGACTGCAAAATTCTCATGGATGGATATATATGCTCACTGTCTCCGTAATATATTATTTTGTTAAAACGGTGACTGTCGATATGTACAGGGTGGATCCTAACTGAGTTGCCACATATCTAACCCGAATGCAATACGAGATATACATTTTGCGATAATCTAGGGGCAAAATTTGATTATATAATTTTTGATGGAATTGGTGTCGTTCATATTTATTTAATACGAATGTGTTCTCAATCCTACGCCACATGGATGGTTCTTCAGATGAGGCGGTCACCGCCCGCTATGTTCGTCAATGCAAACTTGAGAATTCCAAACGTCGTAGTGCGGATCCGGCAAAAGATTTCGTACATTTGATCCGCCGTTGGACTCTGGGTTACAGATAATCATGATGAGAAAAACGTGATTTATCATGAAAACGATGTCATGATTTGTAAATAATAAATCAGTCGGGATACTTTCTGATTTCGCGAGGAATGCATTTAACAAGTAGTCCGACATCCACTATTTTAATTCAGTGATAAGCGCGTCAATATGAACAAACTATTTCTTATTAAAGTTTTAATTATTGCTTTACATTACATGATATTCTTCTTCAATCCAGCGAATTTGAAATGGGCTACCAAAGTCCGAAGAGAATTTTTATGTCACTTCAAGTTACTGGAATCCCGATGTCATTTCATAGTCTCTTAAGTTATTTAACTCCAATAAAACCAATACCTCTCGATGCCGCACCGATATCCCGAACGCATCCGGATTTCAATTATGTATTCAGAACCCCATTCCTATCGAAAGGAGTGTCTATTTTACTTTGATCATAAGCCATAAGCCAATGTATACTATACCAAATGTATGTCTATTTCAATTCAAATTGACCATAGACCTACGTATACCGTGCTAGAATCTCGAATTACTCGCTATCCCTAACCTAAATGCATAGGCATGTATTTAGCTCAAACATACCGAAAATTCCCTCGGTTGCATCATAATCGATAAATCACCTAATTCACTTCAATATTCTGAATTCCCGCTTTATACTACTCGAATTTCGTGAAAGCATACTTAATTTACTTAAGTAATTTACTAAGCAAATCCCAAATTTGGTCACTCATATCTGACATTTGGTAGCTTTTATAGACTATTTGGGCGTCAAATGAGTTCAGTTCTAGAAGTCTCTACTACCATGCTTGAGTCAATTTTTATTATTATTTTAACCGTTGTAGATACATTCCAATTAAATTTTTTTAATTCTCTGATTTTATTTTAACTGAATTGAAGAAAATAGACGTAGATGTTGAGATCAGAATTTATCCGCGGTAAGAGTGATACGGACACATTTTGTCTGTGTTTGTGTGTTTGTTCCTCATGCGCAACAAACTCGGTGCCTAATCCGCATTGTTTCCACGTCATCGAGCAAGACAAATCAAATTATTCTAGTACCAGCGAGGTATAGACTCACTTTGTAAGAAACTTACGTCGTTGTCAATGTATGATTGATAAGTCTATCTTCATCACACGCACTGGCAATGAAAATGTAAACCAATGTGTGGCTACTTGTAATATTTTCCCACTTTCTCCGAATATTCAAATTTCTTAAAATCCAGATATGATTTCCTACATCCTCACCATAAGTAACATGTCAGACAATAGCCACACAGATTCATTTAATGTTAAACTGGAGTCACTCTTATTTTTGGGTTGATTCTTACAATGCATTGCGTGACAAATTACGCACAGTACGCAGTGATGTTCTCCTTGCTTCTTTATCAGTGCAACTAGTTCGACTGTAACACGGCTAGTTGTTTCACATATGATTCCTAATTCCACGTATCACTTAGATGGACAACTTAATGCTATCGTGTTCATACAATTGCAGGAAATATATATATATATATATATATATATAGTGGAAGTATATGGTCACAATTTGTATCAAACTACAATATTTCTATTTCCTTTAGGGTTATTACACGCTCCGCTTTTGTATGATCAGTTTAAACGTATTGTATACGAATATTCTGATCTGAAAATCGTCAAAATTTACATTCAGTAGGTAAAACGTTGTTTCTAGTAGAAATGCTGACCGCTGCGAGCTCAATAACAATCAGTCGGGCCACTGACTCGGGAATGTTTTACGAAGCAATCTTGTTTATATGGAATTACCAATTACTTCCGATTGAATGCAATTTGAATTGGAATAATTGATTAGGTTATCGACTCTCTTCAACTACAGCCGTGAAACAATTGGAAAGTAAGCGTTCATTTCACACAGTTCATCTAAGTGCATGGACAGTGCAGGACTTATAAGACGATCAATTCGCATACTTGATACGTTTGGGCGCTGGTCATCGCACTCTAATCGAAAACTAAACAAAAATAAACAAACAACGCCTGCTTCAGTACTCAGGAGAAGTAGCTAGACCTGTAATCCATTTGTACTATAGGGATACAGTCAGCTAATTCCAGTTTGTTAAGGTGAGTGTTCAATCTCAATCCCTCCTGTTGATAATAGGAACAAGTTACCTGCTTCAAATCTATTGACAAACCCTTGTCCATAGAGAAATAGCAATAATGTCTATTTCCAACCATACCTTATTTGTAGTGTTGATTGATGTACATTTGTTACTCAATTAGCTTATCAGACAACTACCAGGGCTTGTCGCCGGGTAATTACACATTTGTGGACTAATGATTTAAGGTCCTTCGTTATCGCTTACGCTTACTGTCTTCCTTGTTCGTTCATATTTTTGAGAATTATTTTGCACTCATTGGCAGTGGAAATTCACAAATTTTGCTTCACACTGTGTTTCGGCTAATCGAAATTGTAAAATCTTTGATGATTTGATATATTGCACACGTAAATACCTTGTTTATGATCAAATACTGGTACGTGACGTCTCATATTTTTTGGGTGTTAAGTAAGCCCGAATTAATTGACACCGAGAAGAGCTTCTTATTTAAGAATAGTACTAATTTGATCGAATATTTCATGTTCCTATAAAAATTTTACGATGTTAAAAGGTTAGGAATTTCACTCTTGTATCGAACCTTTCAATTCTTCAATCAAGAATTTTATTTAGAACGTGTTCTACCAGTCATATATCTTCCATTCCTGATCGTACCGGTATCAGTGAATAATGTTGTCATTTGCTTGCACCGTCTTCTGACTAAATCTGAGTTAGCACTTGCTCTGTAATTAACGGATTCCCTCAATCGTCTAAAGCAAACACTCTTTCTCTATTACTTCTGAAATGCAAAAAGTATAATTTTCAAAGTGTGAAAGTGAAAGTAAACGGCAAATCCGGTCGTGTCCACCTGCACCTCTGAAATTTTAATTCGGTAGACATTTTGTTCTGGAAAGACTTACTCCATCTAAAACGACTGAGCAATTTGTTGGACAATGAAATCGATCATAATGTTCAAAAGTTCTAGATAATTGAAATGTAATTCCTATAACATGTTCGGCGTTTTCACAGCTCTTGTAAGCTGTATTCCTGGTATATTGAGTTCCATTTTCAAAATAGAACAATTTAGATACTTCAGCAATTGCAAATTAACGTACGTCGGCTATTATGACCAGATTCTTTATAATCAAAAAAGTTCGACTGTTGAAAGAGAATATGGTGATTAAAAGTGAATTAAACAGAAAAAACATCAAAATTTATATGCGGAAACTATTATGTTTAACTTTAATTCGTATAATTTGAAACATGAACATGAACATCACAACGATAATAATATACTCAGGTTCAGCTGTATGCAAGGGAGCGTTACGGGTTAGAATACATTTTATGTATTCCGTCTGTATGTGAAGTGGTTATGGAAGACGAGTGGTTGGAATAAAATTGGGAAGAATACAGGTTATACCTGTTATTTCCACAGGCTGTCATTCATTGCGTTACCGAAAAATTACGAACAATGTAACGCAGACTAATAAACTGGTTTGGATTTGATGAACGATAAATCTTCTCGTTGCGTGTATAACATATACATATACACCTACAAACAAGACACAATTCGTAATCTTGGAATAATGTCTATTTCACTACGTAAATACCATAACCTATATCAATCGTTCTCTCGTATCTTATTTAGGTGTTCTTTCCATTTCACTTCAGAGTTCGCAGTCTCCTAATATCTCACCTGAAAATACTGAATCAACGTCTATTTCACTTAAAAGACTGCAAAACTTCTGTACATCTTATCAAAATTTCATTCACTTCTTTACTTCCGCTCAGAATTCCGAATTCCATTCTATCTTATTTTAAAACCCCGAGAAAATGTCTACTTCACTTCAGTATCAGCGACACCTTTCCAAATCGTATCGAAATATCGATAATCTCATTACGCTTCGGAATTCCGAATCCCATTCTTACTTACTGAAAATCTGAAAATAATATTAGAAGTATCTATACGATTCAATAATCAAGATCGCACAAAAATCCTGAAATCTTCAATATTTAACCAGACTTTGGAATCCCAATCGGTGTCACTTTAATATCTCGGACGAATGTTTGTTTCGTTTCAGAAAAACCGTAACCTCTGTAAATTGTACCAAAGTGTCTTATGCCTCTCTATTTCACTTCAAAATTCCTAATCCTATTATTACTGTAGTAAAATCTCAAAAGAATTTGTGGTCCAATCCTGGAAACACCGAAACCTCTCTATACTGTACCAAGATTTTGATATCCTATATATTTTAGTTCATAAATTGGAATTCCAATTTATCGCACTTTCAAACCCAAAAGAAATTCTGGGGACTAAGTTATTTTCCATTGAGTAATCTCTAGCTGAGAATTCATTATCAATTGTATATTTATTATTAAAAACTCATGGCGGTACATACTTAATCTGATTTGGCGTAATAGAAATTCGAGATGCGATGAAGTAATTTCAAGTGTATAACCAAGAATTGTATATACTATGTAAAATATCATAGGAAATCTAACTCGTGAAAGTAAATAGAATATTGTCCTATATAACGTTGGAATTAATGCTAATGAAACCTTGATCGTAAAACCAATTCTTCATATATTATTTTTATTTCTCAAACTTAATGCGGAGCAACGAAAATTTTACTCAATGTTTCTGAGTTTATCGAGCCGATACCTTTCCAATTCTGATTACAGTTCACTTTGTCCGAACTTTTATTTGTGATTGCAGTAAGGAAAAGCCGATCTACGACAGCGACTTTAGGCTGATATTGAGCCATTAGTTATATTGATGTTCGACAAAGCCATATGATTATCAAATTTATTACAAATTAGTTTCATTAATTGAAAAAGTACATTTATTCCTGGATTGTAAGGACTTCTCCTTTGCCACACCTGAGCACTCTGTCCCTACAATTGTGGTTCAAGTACTATCTTGTCACATAGAAAGTCTGTGGAATACTAGAATCAAAGAACTGGACAAATTAGCATATGCATGGTAGCTTATACTACGGCCGTCCGTCACCTTCAGACTGTCGGTAACGCCATGTTATTATCATATTTTTGGGACACTTTTGACTGTCGTAGTTTGAGAAATTTTTAAGTACTTTCAGTTCAATATAATGAGAGTTGATATTTACTCTCTCCCTCTCGTAACCACCTTATGCCTCACACTGTAAATTCAAATGATTTGACATTATATCATGAATATATCTGGATGGCATGGCGATGGTTTACGTTAGGACTATTTCCATCATTGTCACTCCATCATATTTAGATAAGTGAAATAGTTAGTGATTTTTTTAATATTAGTTGTAATTTACACGAAAGTGAACATACATTAAGAGTTAACTTAAGTTTTGCACCTCATAATGTTCACTTCTAAAATTTAGGAGAGCAATTTTCGTGCTAATCACTTCTCTTGTTGAAAGCGTTCGCCAACATGTGAATAACCTCGTATTGGTTTATAGTTTCCGACATTAGCAATCCCTCTTTTCATTAGCGTCACCAAAATTAACGAGAAAAGCATTTCTTTGATTGTCATACACCTTACACTCAAAAAGGACATAGTCAAAAATTTTCTACTATTTCATGGAATCTAAAATTTTTGTCCACTTCAAATTTTGTAATATCATCTTATGAACTGACATGAGCTATAACACTTCTTGCAAATGCCGGACAGTTGTTCATGTAACCTTCTTTCCACACGTTAGTTCTTAATTGTCCTGAACATTTCTAGTTACTATCAGACTACGTGACATGCATTCTGTACCGGTCTTTACCTAAATTGTCATCTGGTAATTGTAATATGTACATACAATATTTCAGTGTCATTCTAAAACTGTTGTGGTTAAAACGTAGTTGTCCGATTTCCAATCGTACACGGTATCTCTACACGGCACCATCAGGAAATGTTTTAAAAATGTTTGTTTGACTTGTTACAACTATTCCCTCAATTGACTTAAGTTCAATAAATCTTCTGAATGACAGATGTCAAAACCATGTGGCGAAACTTTTTGGAATCTTCTATCTGCGT
This sequence comes from Protaphorura glebata, assembly GCA_034694305.1. Classification (NCBI taxonomy): domain Eukaryota; kingdom Metazoa; phylum Arthropoda; class Collembola; order Poduromorpha; family Onychiuridae; genus Protaphorura; species Protaphorura glebata. The sequence goes on along the minus strand of JAQFYE010005386.1, from coordinate 2,269 downwards.
AGATCTGCTTGCCATCGATTCATTTGTAGTTGACATTGGGTAAGGTGGGAAATGTTTCGGTAGTACCAAGTTCAGATATAAAGGATGTATTATTTTCCATGCTGAATGAGGCTGAAAGAGATACACAACCGGCGAGACTCGAAGCCACTAAACTGAGCATGGGGTTGAAACTATAAACTAGCACGTAATTCTCATGATACACTATAAACAATTTTTTATGTCTGAACATGCGGGCACCTTCCTTGAGACCACACCAGAGATTCCAGTTCGTGGGAAAACCTAAGTACTGAAATCTTTGATACTAAAATCAAATACCAATACATCTTTAAACAGTAAAATACAAATGAAAGGACAGACATGACACCCACAAATAAGTGGATATTATTAAGTGTATTGGCCAGCGTCAATGTCTGAATCTGACATTTGACAGGTTTTGAGCCATCACCATTCTTGACTTATACGATTTCAGAACCATTCATTTCTTGCCATCACAACACACAAAACCATCATAGAATTACGGATTTGCTTTTAGCTTGTACATTGTCGTGAGGAATGTGTTGGAAAGACTGGTTCATGTGTGTTCCAAGAATTCTGAATTTCCGTAAACATTGAAATAATGAAAACGGATTGCCCGCTTTGAGGTTCGGAAGGATACGAATTTGGTTCGGTTTATTTATTCGTATGAAAACGAAGATACTCATGAAATAGTGAATGAAGAAAATTTATTTTATAAGACCAGAGACCCGTTCAAAGGTATGCTCATGAAATGTTAAATTCAAAGAATAGCATTTTGCTGAGGTTTAGTATTATTTTGACAACAATCTGTGCTAACGATCGTGGTTTGTGCATAAATCCATCGCCGGCGGATTTCATCCATGCAATACTGAATCCTATGTTCCAACAGTGGGATTCGTTTTGGTAGAACTAAATCAGCGTATAGTATTACCAATTTTGTACTCTACCTAGCCTGGTTTAAAATAGTAGTAGACGACATGTTACGAATTTTACGTTATATAAAGCGTACTAAATGTATGGTATGAGGTTATACAATATCCGCTTCACTTGCACACAAGAGTTAGGACGCAACCAGCTATTCTCTTAAATTGTTCTTCAGTCATTTGTTGATAATAGCTAGTTTCTTCTAATTGCTCTTGATATTTATGAATTTGAATCGGGCTGTTCATGATAAACGTTGATTGTACACTAATTGGATACGGAAGCTGGATCATTGGTTTTTAATCTCCTAATTTACGTTGATTATAATATTGAATTGCAAAAGTAAGTGTAATGAAATAGCTACTGACTACAAATCATATTCTCTTCGTTTGGCTTAAATCCAGGTCCAAATGTTGATAACAGCGCAACCTGAAATCTATACCGGCAATGAAAGAAATTAACTAACTCAGACTTTACATTAATGAAATCCGATATGTGGATGACCGTGCGACAATTTAACTCTATGTCATCATAACTAAAAAGGCTACATTGCCACATTTAGTACTGCGTGTTATCGAATAGCTGATTTGGTCAGATTTATAATTGATCTCTTCAACAATTGACAATTGTATTGACTTACAGGATTCAATTTTACCTCTCTCTATTATTGGTGAATTCCTGATCTTACGAGATTTAAATTTTACCTTACTCGAGTAGATTAGTAAGCCCTTATCACATTGGACCATGATCGAATAAAATTGACCATTACCTTACTAAGAATGAATGAATGGTCGATTTTGCAAAGTTTAACCACTTTATCACTGTAGATAAAAAAACTAGGGAGCATAAGGTATCTTAATTCAGACTAGACGAACTAGCATGCATGGTACGAACTGATTCCTTCGGTAAATCTAAGAGCCTATATAAGAAGGTAAACTGTTCCCCGATTTTGAGACGAAATTGTCAGTTTAATTTGTCAGTCCAATGAAAGTTACGTTGTGATAAAACGAAAAGTGGATACAATCATTTCATTATAAATTTATATGGCTTTCAATGTCGGATTTAGTCAAATTAAATGAAAATTAGAATAGACAAGCTATTACTGCTGCAATTCAGTGCAATTTCACTCCCGTCGTAAATTGATTAATTTGCCGAGATAAATATAAGTTTTCAGTTGTCGTAAAATTCTTCAGAACCGAACGATTCAACAAGTTGCAAACGTCTAACTATGAATAAATTTTGTCGAATTCTAAAACAGTTATCAAAGTATGTATTAAATTTGAAAATCGACAATATGACAATTTTAAGTAAAACTCTAATTGACGAATTTAGC
>JAQFYE010005385.1:0-12027 GCA_034694305.1 Protaphorura glebata | reverse complement strand
CGAGTCGATCCGATCCGAAAAATCCGTCGGATTTCGGATCGGATCGGATTGTATCGGATCGGATTACGTACCCTATTGTTAACATTAAGTTTCACATTACTTTACAACTCCAATCAATTGTAGCACTTTCAACAAACTATAAATATCATTCAACTCCAATAATACAATTATAATTGATGTCCCGGTTTAATGGAATTTTTGTGTACTGGTGTGGTCGCGTGAGAATAACTAGATGTAAAATGACTAAAATGATGAAATGAGTTTACATAAAACACGACGGCTGCCACGATGAGTTCACCTTCCTACAATGCCTTAAGATAATTAATATTACAAAAAACCGAAACCATCATCATAGTTTGCAGAGTAAGAAACTCTCGAGTTAGCGGTTGACTCTGGAATTAAATATGGTGCGGAAGATAAATAGCTTCAGTGTGTACATAAATACTGCTCATGCTCGCTTGAACCAGTCGCAAAATTCCAACCAAATCTGATAACTTTTATGGTAATGTTATACCAGGTGTACTTTCCTTAAGAAAATCTGTTTTTAAACTCAATAAATCCTAATATTTATTATATTCAACTCAACTCTTACAATATTACGCAGGTGGACCAACGGAGACTGAGGATTTGCTCAAAGAACGTTTCGATTATATATTTTACACCGGCTCACAAAATGTTGGGAAAAAAATTCATCTAGCTGCTAATAAGTTCTTAACACCAGTAACTCTGGAATTGGGTGGAAAAAGGTTAGTCGGTATGATTGCTTCTGGTGTTTTATAGTGACCGTAAAAGTTTTCTCACACCCTGGAAATAGTTCTCCGTAATGTTCAGAACCTACTACTAGCTTAGCAGTTTTGACACCATGGCATGGAACCCAATACTATACCGATAAAATCGGCAAAAAAATTCTATCCGTCTGTCTCACCGTTCGCGTCCTTCGTCTCAGTATACCCCAGTCCGTACAGTGAAAGGGAAATGGGTTTCTCTTCTCCTTCTCGCCTAGATGGAACCATCCGATTCGTTCTCGGAGCACGGGTATTTCTCCAGAAACAACAAATCCTCGTTTCTTTCACTTTCGTTTTCTATTTTTCCCATTTGAAATCAAAGTAGAAAATTCCTAGAAAATTCATGAATAAAAACTGTTAACGACGTTGTATTTTTATTTCGTGTCATAGCCCTGTCTATATCGATGATACGGTGAATATTTCAATGGCCGCCAGACGAATTATGTGGGGAAAATGCATGAATATGGGACAAACTTGTGTGGCTCCAGACTACGTCCTTTGCACCAAAGAAGTTGAAGTGAAATTAATTAAAGAATGTAAAAATGCCATGAATGAATGGTACGGGGAAGATTGGAAGAAAGAAATTGATCTTGCCAGGATCATCAATAAAAAACATTTTGAGAGATTGACAGGATTTATTAAAAATTATACTGAAAATGGACAATATTATGGCGGACAAATTGTTATGGGTGGAAAATACGATGAGGAAGAACTATGGATTGAACCATGCATTATTGGTTAGTACTAGTGCTAGTTTTCTTTAATTTTGGTCGATTGAATCGTTGGTTGAAAAATTAATTTTTGCGTCAAATCAAATTATACGCACACACAGTGGACGTGAAAGGAACAGATCCGATCATGAAGGAAGAAATTTTTGGACCCATTCTTCCATTCCTCCGCGTTGATTCACCAGAAGAAGCTATTAAGTTTATGAATGCCAGGTATGTTTTTTCAATTAAACGATGCGGTCTCTTCATTCTCTTGATTAAAGTGTAACAATTAAATATAAACAGAGCACGTCCATTATGTTTGTACGTTTTCACGGAGAAGGAAGAGATATCGCGGCACATGATCGACTCGGTTCGTTCGGGCACCGTCGCTGTAAATGATGCAATAGTACAATTCGCAGGTAACAACGGGTCAAAGGTCAAGGTTAAGATGTAACCATATATTGGCATTGACCTATGGTCTAGGGCTTTGGTCGCAGAGAGCAATGGTAGACGGAAAAGTTGCTTGTCTCGTTGAGGGGAACACTTTTCGGCGTTAGGAGAAACTCTCAAACTTCGGGGACTCTCGGAGACCCAGAGTTTTTTCATGGGAATCTCTTCAGCATAATATCACAAAATTTAGGCGAATCGCTCTGGGAAATATTTCTTCATGCTCTTACCGCGAGATCATTTACCAGTTTCTTACTCCCAACTTTACAAAGAATAGAAATCGTGAGTCTCTTAAATGAGTTCTTACGACTTCGTTTTGGGATCTTTCTGAAGTTTTTCGCACATCACGAATCTAGCTGCTGATCGTATACAAGCATAGTGACGGTACCAGAGTTGGAAATATTTTGTCTTCTGAAATGTACAGGATGAATGTTCATGTATTGCGTAGCACAATTGAGTTTCGTTAACCATAATGTAATGGACGTTTCGGGTTCAAGATACCTTCACGTCCTGTGTTGTGGGATTAGCGATTCCCCCGTTAAAAAAGTTATACCGAATCCCACGCTGCTCGTAGCGGCTATGATATTCCGCAGTCCGAAATTGTATGTAATCCTTTGAATATTCTGAGAATATCATGCATCCCAACCATACCAAGCATAATTAGAAGATCAAGTTCTCATGTCAGTTTCTTAGCGTGGTCATTTGTCCAAAATGTAACACCAATTACAAAATTCCTTGAATTCATGTAATGCACTGCACTGTTATGTCTACGTTGAATCAGTCCGTGACTTATTTAATTGAGCAAAAACCTTCCAACTGCGGAACCGCAACCACTTCGCATTGCATTCCTAACTTGAAGGCCGCGGACGGTTATGAAATATGTTGTAAAACTTTTTTCTGCTTTCGGAGATTTCGAAGTATACGAAGGATTTCCGTCACTTACGATATGAAAATGACTTGTTAATTATTGCAAAAAATAGTTTAACGAGTTCAATCTTTTGATTTAGGTAATAGACATTTCCGTGGAACAAATCTTGAACATTAATCTAACACACATTGTGGGGGAAGCCCTGAATGTGAAGTAGTTTTAATGTTCCAGAATAATTGCAAAATAAAAACATTAGCACACAATTTAGAACACAGCACACGAAGGAAATATAAAGACATTATTCTTTGAAAAAAATGACACTCATTGCAAATGAGAAGGTGATATGAACAACAAATTGCTTCGAAATTCCAGATGATTTAGATAGACACTTCAATTTTCCTCCATTTCTTTACAGTTGATGAGTTACCATTTGGTGGACTTGGTGAGTCCGGAATGGGAAACTATCATGGACACTACTCATTCAAAACATTTACTCATGAGAAGGGAATCGTCTACAGAGATTATTCATTCATTGGCGATACGGTCGGGTCATTCCGATACCCACCGTACAGTGTCATCAAAATTAATTTTCTTTCCTTCTTACTCTGTCATTGGAAGAAGTTTAAAATGAATTGGGACTACATTCCACATTTTATCTGTTTTGTTATAGGAATGGTTGTAGCTGTGCTTGTAATGAATTATGCCTAATTATTAAATTTTTCAAAATAAGGCCTTAAAAACAATAATTATTAAATGAACTCAATTCAAACCGAAATGGTTAAAAAATTTATACCAAATAAGTGTGGAAGATAGGGAAGTTTAGATTGGACATTTGTATTTGTCCGAGTTCGACCCTGTAGCCGAAGGCTCGGGTGCGGCTGATATTGAAGGTGTCAAGCATATCTTAAGTTATGAAAACGTACACAGCAAACCATAATAGTCGATTTAATATCAATGATGATGTGGAACCGGAACGAAGTAATTAATTCTGTGATTTATGTATTATATGTGACGTATGTTAATATTGCACGTTTTCCTGTAAATAAAACTATCTTGTGTACTTTGTTGTGAAATCATTGTGAATCATAAATAAAATACAAGCGTCAATAAACAGTCCCTCAACCATTCTTCACCGGCTTAATTTTGCCTTAATCTGAAAATGTGCAGAATGAAATGACAGCACTAAAATTTAAATTTTACAAAATTCTTTATTTGGGGTACACTAGGACTGATCGGACATTTGATAATCCTTAATTTAGTCGGAGGTGTTCGCATTAGATATTCAAATCTACTAAAATTATATATGAATTCAGATAATCACTTGGTCTTATCAAATTAGTTGCATATATTCGACTTATATCAGAAACTACTCATTTGAATTAGAACTTAATGAAGGAATTGGATGCTGACCGAAAAAGGCAATATCTATCTATGCAACCCTGTACGACCTGGTGTAACATCAATGTCACAGCTGATTTGAAATATTTATTTGGAGTATCTGAATGAAGCTGAGTATGTAAATAGTGATTAGAGAGTAAATTCAAAAAGTAACACCGATTCATTTGACACAGCGAAGTGCATGTATTAAACATAACTTTTCAAGCACACGAAAGGCACACACACTATAATTTAGTAGTAGGATTACTTTTTTATAATTACGTGGTTAAAGGTACAAGATTCATTTCTATCACTGTTGTTGCGGTTGTCGTCGCTGTCCCCTTGGACCCACGAATGACAATAGGACTGGTAGAAAAATTAGCCCATGAGCTGCGCCAAATATGACCATTCCCAGGTACATTCGAAAATAGAAAACTTGAAAAATTTGTGACTTGGCAAAAGCAAGCACAATAATTCCACCGAATTTTGTTAGGGTGATTCCACTAAAAATAGTACTTCCCATGTTTATAAGGGCAACTCTAGATCGTCCGAATTTTGATTTTTCACGGGATACAAGGTACGCATGAACTAAATGGGTGCAAAATTCCACAGCTATTCCAGTCCCCTAAAAAAATAAAGAAAGTTTGTCAAATGAGTGTGGACAAAATAGTCGAAATCAACAATTACTCACCATTACAAGATTTACAAGGCTCACAGCGTTAAGGCTTATATCCCAAAAGTACATGAGACCTAACAAGTCTACCAAAATCATCACGATTGTTACGAGAACAATGAGAGCAGCAGAGAAATTGAATCCGATGAGAAGGAAAGTGAAACAAAAGATGGCAGCCAAGGAAATCGCAAGTGATTGGATTGTGTCATGCCATATTGTCAAGTATTGTTCGTAGAATACGTAGAAAATCGAGTAGGCAAATACTTCCTGTTGTATTCCGGTCTCTGTAAAAATAAAGATCGTGAATTCATGCGTAATTTGTCAATTTTCATAAATAATTTCAGCTAGCTTACTTTTAGTGAGAGTATTCGTAATATCATCTGCGATAAGTCTTGCTTGCTTGAGACCGTTGGTGAAGTCTTGACTGTTCTTCAAAATTGTATGATAAGTCATAAAGTAATTAGCTCCAATATGTGCCAGCCCGTGGGTATAATTATAGTAGGCAAACTTCACCCCTTGTCCGTAAGCTGGATGCCCTGTGTGAGTAATAAATATAATTATTGTTTAGTAATTAATCATCAGTAATAAAAATCTCTCATATAATTCGTACCTCCTTTTGGACATTCATCACTTGGATTGTCTCGTAAAAACCAGCTGATATATTTTTCAAAGTCATATTCTCCCATCTGTCCAGCCGTAACATTTGTGCCTACTTGAACAATGTTATGACAAAGGTCACACTGACTGAACGATCCTCTATTCGGGCAAAAATCATGTGTTGTCTTGTTGAATTTACAACATTCTGGATTTATAAACCAGTCAGTGTAGTCATCTAACCAACTCATAGCTGGTTGGGCTATGTACGTCCTGTTAGATGCTTGTGATGCGGAGAATATTCTAGAAATTAGACTCGTTCCATCTTCATCAGCTCGAACGAGATCCTTCATGTACTCATCAGTAAAATCAAAGCTGGTGTCTTTCATAACAAAATAGACTGGAGGTCCTATTGACAGGTATTCCTCCATCGACCTGGAATTTAAGAACAAATTCAGTAAAAATGTCAAATTCAATTGTGACAAACCTACCGACTTACTGAAAATAAGTGAGGACATAAGAATCTTCTGGCATCGAGAGCTTCTGATCTAAACCTACATCAATTAAAGGCAAGACAGCGACGGATGTACAAAGCCAACCAAAAAAGGCAATAATGACAGTCACACGAACGGTGAAGTTCAAGAGGAATGGCGCATAGATTGAACGAAAAAATTTCAAAAGAAGTCCCTCGTCGTCGCTCATTTCTGGTGCTTTCTTCACTTTTACACTGAAAGTTGCAAGGAGAATAAAATTACTAGTTAATTTTTGTACAGAGTATCTCCTGAATTAAAACCTTGTGCCTACGAACTACAAATGCTGAATATCAGAATCGTATTACACGCAAGATGGGAAATAAGATATTCCCGTATTTCATCTCATATATCCAATGTCTACCAGACATTGGATATCCTGTCGAAAAACTAACGGTTAAAATTCAACATTGTGCTGATTTCATGTCTGAAGAAAATCCACGAGATTGTGCATATGTCAGGTCCATTCTTAGGGTGTGACCGAGGCACAGGATTACCACACAAGTTCGTGGAATTGTTCTAAACAATCTAAAGTAAAATCGGCACTACGTTGGCCTTTGAAGCTTCCACATGTAACTCAAAAAACGTTCATCCGAATCTGGTCACAAATGTATGGATCAAAGAATCCAATAACATCTAACTTACTAGCTTGCCTGTTTGGAGCGTTATATCAAATATCATGGACGGAAAAAAGTATTCGGGGCTAACCAGCACAAGACATCAAGTCTGTTCTGTTCTTGTCTCTTTGTGTCCAAACTAAGAAGCGCGACGAAGCAAGTGACAACAAGTGCGAAGTCAATGAGAAGTGCCATCCCTGCGTAGAGAGCAAAAGATCTCACGGCAGGCATTCCGCTCAAACCTCCAAGAAATAAACACATGGAGTCAGTCGCAGATGAGAGCAGAATAGAGGGCGATACTTGTCCAACCACTCTTCCGATGTGCGTAGCATGTGCTTCTTTTGGGAGACGATTAGTTCTCTGATATGTCTGAACCAATATGAAAATGTTGTCCACACCAACGGCCAGAACCAGAAATGGAATCACTTCGATACTGATCATTGTTGCTTTCACTCCGATATAACCAAAGATTCCATAGGATGCCGCAACAGATCCTAAGACGATAAGAATGCCTCCCATGCCGAGGGTCACTTTACTGTCAATCTAAATAATAGAAAGTTAGAGTGAAACTCAAATCTTTACTCAAAATCTAGCATGGTGATTCAGAAACGTGGAATTAAAAATCAGGATTCAATCGAATCCAGATTCAGACGAATCAATCCTACCTATTATTCCCTTCATTTTATTCAATTGTCAACTGAATTCACAAAAATAATCAAAGAAATGTGAATTCAAGACCAACTGTCAATATAGGACTTACAAAAAGACGTGAAACCGAAACCGCTCTCCCCAGGCTGATACTTATGTATGCAAACATAATGACGTAAGAAATGAGAATAGTTATCACTTCTGCTTCACCCATTCTGTCAATTTCGTCTTGAATGCTTCTTTCCGCGCTGAAAGCGACGTCAATGAAATCTGGTTTTCTTTGAACATAATCCTTCATAAATTCAATGTACGCTTTCTCCCATGCCAGCGCCTGAGTTAAGTCTTCTTTTCGGTATTTATTGTTCACAATTATAGTAATGATGGCAGTATTCGAATCCTTGTATTGCGGATTTTCACCGAGGGTCTCGCCTTTTGGGAGGAAGCCACCTAGTTCAATAAATTCAGGTTTGTTTAAAATATTAAAAGTTATAAATCGTTATCCAGGTCCCAGGTACTTACCCATCACAAGGTTAGGATTAATCGTTCCACCATATTCACCCAAACAAGGACCCAAACCGAATTCGTCCTTTGGACTACCAAAATTTCGTGAACAAAAAAGAAAGTGGTCCAGATATGTCGCGTTTACTCTCAACCCTTCTTCTAGTTCTATTTCGTTGGTCAAATTGAGAAGTGTGGCATTATTTTGCCACCAGCCCATGGGGGAAAATATGGCGCAATGCTCATTTGTCGGGTTAAGTGGCTTAAAACAGACATCTGACAAGGTCACATCATTCTCTCCCACAACCTGAAAAACAAATCGTGCCAATTTTTGTTTTTTTCAGCTTGTCAAATTGAATTACGACTAAGTTTCTAAGTTGAGACACAGAATGTTTGAAGTGTTTTAGAAATCTTACATTCTTGATACCGTCTTGTAACTCTTGGAGTGCCATCATGAATCGTTTGTCGAATACCGGTCCGAACCATAGCGTTCCTTCTCCAACTGTAGTGTAAGGGAAACTTATAACCTTATCCTTATTATCCTTAACGACGGAAACGATAATTTGAGTTGTTCTGTAAAAAGGCTCAAAATGACTGTCAAAGTATTCTTTTTCCAGTCTTGAACGAGAAGATGGAGATGCCCAGAGTTCAACCGGGTCCGAGGTAACCTCCAAGTATACAATTCCGGTCGCAAGGGCAAGAATGAATAAACTTGCAGGCACAAGTACTGAAATAGGATGTCTAGCACAAACTAGAAAAGTTAAAAATAGATGTGTTAATATTTAAAATCCAGTATTTACACTCGACACCCACTTCTAAAATAATACCTTCGCCCAAATTGGTGAAAAAATGGACAATGGCGTCCTCCAGCCAAAGACCCATCGATTCAAGTAAGTCTGGAGGTCCTTGCCCATCATCTAAAAATTTAAATCCGATTATGAAGCTGCTCTTGCCATTCTCATATTTCGGCAACTCATCGAAATTAAGAATGCTGCGGATATCCGATGTTGCCGTAAGTCCCGAATATCCGTAGCCGATCAAATTTTGCTGAATAGAAAGTACCCGACGGCAAGATTGGCCGGATATCCAGTATCCAGCTAGTAGCGAATAACACTATCGACGCCATACAAGCCAAAAATATATATACCATGGTTAAATGATGTTCTCCTACAGATGAACGTAATGGCGAAAATGAACACCGCTCCTACGATAAAAATAAATCCCAAGACGACATACAAACCCTTCCATCCAAAAATCTTAAAAGGCTCGTCTGGTTCAGGATCAGGTGAGGCTGCAGGGCAAGCACTAAGGCAATCCACGCATTTGCATCGCTTTGCGTCCTGGAAAAGCATTGCAGAAAGATTGTAGAAAGAAAAAGTTCTCGAAACAAAATTAAATAATGTGTGAAGTGTGGATCTCTCTCAAGTACCCCATAAGCTTGTGAACATAATCGCGTTTCGAAATTGAATGGTGTGATTCCTTCCACTGGTTTGTCTGCGGGGACATGACGAAACTTGATGTCGAAGGGAGAGTACCCATTGTTACCACCCATGTACTTGAACCAGTTGGTAGAATTACAAAAGAAAGTGCCAAAGCCACCACAAAGCATTGCCATTGCTGGACCGTTCGTACTTGACATCACCACGTCCTTGCAAGAATCATAAGTGTCTTGAGCTATGTTTTCTGCTAGGAATGCGTCCAAAATCTTGATCATAGGTTTTTCTGTCAAATTAAATAATAAAAATACTCTCACTAATTGACGTGACATTCGCCATAAGGAATGGTGTCAAACATCAGTACATTTCTCCGGGAATTAGGTTGCCTTCGATTAGCGTGGATTACCTTCGTCGTTGAGTATAATTTCACTTCCGTTAAGGAACTGGTATTGGTAGGGACTGCAAGCCAATGCACAGAAAGTTTGCCGAAAATTGAAATAGCAAGAGGGACATCGACTAATTAAACTTTCGGGAAGTTTTAAACTCTCCACCAAATCCTCTACTTGTGATGGAGCACAACAAAGCTCATCGCCAAATTCCGAAGTTAGTTCTGGACAGTAGTACTTCAAATTGTTAAAAGCTTCCTCATCAGTCATTTTTTTGGGTGGGCCGTTATAGACACAATTACACGAATGACCTTGCCACTCAGGACGGTCTGGATTTAGTCCACATTTCTCATACATTACGCATTGCTTGGTTTCCTGAAATAGAAATTATTTAAAATCGATTAGCTTAATTCGCAACTTGATTTAGTGAAGAAAAAAATCGGATAATTATTGCGTTTCTTGCTTAATTATATTCTCCATTTATTCCATTCACTCATTTTAGTACTATTTCGAACAAGATAACCATTGAATGAAACTACAGAACTTGCAGTATTGGGCAACCGTACGCGGTAGTTAAAACCGGTTCAAAGAAGAATAGTCTGTGTGTGAAAGTCCAGAAAAACGACGTAAAAATTCGGCGATTAATGTGCAATCAGGCCGAAAAAATCATTTGAATATCACAAGTAACCAAGACGAGGATAACTTGTCATCCAACTGTAATGTGACAAGTTATTTCAATGTGGATGATTGGATTGGATTGGATTGGATGTAATTTTATTTAAGTCATCAATAATCATAGCTCACACAACGTAAACATCAAAAATGAAACATTGAATTATCAGTAAGAATGTTCAGATGTAAGAATCAGTAATAAGTAAGAATTCGCGTTAGTGTGCTAGACAATTCTGACCATGGAACCCAGAAATAGTATTAAGCGATAGGTAGGACCATTTTCTATACGTAAAGTTCGTCGAATACATTAAACTAAATCCAACTGCTATTAAACCGCAGTAGTAGTAAACAAACAAGAATCCAACAACTATTTCGGCTGCCAGTTATTATCCGGAGAGAACACAAAAATGTTAGTGAAGCCAAAATATAATAAAAATACGGGTGTTAGAAAGAAAAATGCCAAATAGCTTTAGATGCCTTTGCCACTATTTTAAACTCAACACGCGTGTATTTACAAAAATAGTACAGGAAGTATGAGAATTAGAAAACCTTGCGGTTAATGGTCATGGTCATGGGACAGTTATTCTTACTAAATTATCACCGCATAATTCGTTCTATTTTCCCTTTCGCATACATCCACGACTTATTACAAGGATGGGGAGTAATTAAATTAGACCTGAATTTATTAATTACTAGTCAGCTCATCCGATTTACCAATGATTTAACCTATCTCTGTGTGGTGACCCCGAGAAAATGCTTACGCACACGACACAGAAGCGCACGAACATACGCTTAAAATAATGTTTGCTTCGATCAGTCAGAAAGACAAGGTTAACTTTGTTGAATGAATTGAGTACTTTTCTACTTAGTTACATTCCTTGTCCAAATTCTTTATATCTTGTATGAATAAGAGTATGCTACGGACGCACCCGGAAATGGTGAGAATCGGGTTAGATACTTTTTTTTCAGGGTTAACTATTGTAGACAAGTAGACCGTATGTGGTAACAGGTAATCATGGCTGGTTTCATTCGAATTCATAAAAATCCGTATTTGGAATTTGTAAGGAGTGCTTAAGTTTTAATGAAACCTGCCCGGGCAGTCCATGTCATCGGAAGTCCCCTACCTTATATGACCACACTACATTTATTGGTAAAGTGTGGGGTTACCCAAATAACATTATAAGATTTTGGTATTTGTCATACTTCGGATTGGATGTGCTTTTATTTAAGTCGTCCACTTCATTGCCCACAACAAATTGTAAAAATGTTAAATTGATTTATCAGTAGTCAGTAAGTATCGCCAGTCATTCGGAATAACAACCGATTCTAATCGAAAGGTGATCCGTGATCCCCCTGCACAGGTTACGCAAGGGTAGAAACAGCACCGGGCTTTAAATATGCTGCCCATCACGAGATTGATTCATGGAACGACCAATGAGTCAGAAATATTGACCATGCAGGTTCAGAAGTCCATTATTTGGATTTGGAAAACAACAGAATAGGCAGATAAGAGGCTCGCGACTCAATCAACGAGTTGAGCCAGCCAGATCATCGGGCAACATTATGTATTTGACGTATTATTAATCGTTAAACTCCACTTGTACATCGGAATTGGATTGGGTTTCGTCACCCGACGTACTTACCCTCACAAGAATCACTTATGGACATCCGGTCATGCCAATTATAATTAATGACCAAGACTTAGCTCTAAAAGTAATGATCTAAGTTTTAGTATAAATAGAGAAGACTCCTCAGTAGTCGAGGTAGTCTTTCAAGAGAAGGTTCC
>JAQFYE010005384.1:0-12029 GCA_034694305.1 Protaphorura glebata | reverse complement strand
TTCTTGGTGATTCAAATTTTAATTCGAATCGTATGATCGGAATTTGACTGAATTGGAACCCAAGATCGCAATCGCAAAGAAATGATCGGAAAAATGATCGTAATCCGAATGATCGGAAAAAATAATTCCGATTATCGGCCCTGTTCCAGAGTACTCGGATTAATTGTTAACAATATAACTGTAATCCGAGAATGTTGATTAAAAATATCTTCAATTTTTTGCACCAATCCTATGAAATAATTACAGAACAAGGAGTAAATAGTTATGTTTTAATTCCTGCCTGGTTGTTAGATGTAACGTCAATTAAACCTTTAATAAACTATAAATACGTAACGATTATGCAATTTTTTTGAACTTCTAACACGCGTCGTCATCTTAGTTGTGGTTCGATGATTTATCAACTGGGATAAGTAATTAACCAATATTTGTACCTATATATGAGTAGGATAGTCAACCTCCCATGTATTTATTTAAATTAATGATGTATTCTGGGAGAAGGAAATACGTACATGTTGTTCATGTTTTAAGTGAACAATAAATCTAGACCTTCCGTCCTGGTACATAACATCAATTAACCATTAGCGGGTATTTACATTAATACAATGCTGGAACGGTTTAGCTACAAAATGTTGCACAAAAGAAATCGATTACATATTGAGTGCGAAAATTTGTGTAAATACAAAAATATTCTTAAATGGTGGTTAATAAACTTATCCGTAATTATTTAATTAAAAACCAACCACCAACATCTCTATTCGCATTTCTTAATTTAAATACTGAACACGACGCTAGCTGATTTTATATTACACAATGAGCTCCGCAAATTCCATATTGCATTATCAACTTTATACGAAATATTTTTCTTAAGAAAATCAATTTTGACCTTCGTTTGTGCTAGATTGAAATGGAATACTCTGTAAAATTATTTAACATATGTTTGAATAGTCGCAAACGTTTAGTTTTTATACAGGACGACAGGAAGGGATGCTATTGTCTCTTATCAGTACTTTGTCTCAACAAAACCCTGGGTTATTGAACACAGACATGACCTTTTTAAATTATTCTTATCTATCTTCCTCCAAGCAAACCCGAGCTGGAAGTTCTTGGTGAATGAATGACTAAGACTAACAAGGTATAGGCGCGACCTGTACACGAGGACCTTGACCGCACACTAAATTTTGCTAATGAATTGGTATCCCTGAGTCCTGTCAGAACAATATTTTAGTTTAAAAATATTCAAAGTAAATTTTCGGTCAAGATTTTGACCGAATATGTCAATGAATTTAAGAAAACCCAAATTTTGACAGAAATGATGATTTTGAATTTCTCAAAATTATATGTGAATGAAGAATTGGCCGTCCGTTTTCACCCATGATTTTTAACTTTCAAAGGGAGATAGACGGGGAAAAGTAGTTCTTTTGTACACGAAATTCATGTATCGTTCAAACGTTAATCAGGGGATGTCAAATATGTATTAAATTGGGTCTCGGGTCAAGGTTCTAGCAAACGGCCGTGGGTTTACCTTGTAAGATCGAGATTCCATTCACTCAATATGTACTTGTCTCTTCAGCAGTGGGCTGAAATAACCCAACACTAATAGGCAATGTGTGGTCAGAATCAAAATTGTCTGTGTCTGTCTGTGAAATACACGTTCAAATTAAATACTAACAAGTTAAATAACATTTTCCTCCAATCATTGCATACTTAATAAAAACAAGTTTTGAGAATTAAAATTAGAACATACAGTTTGTGATTAAAATTTGTTTACCGATAAACAAATGTATATTTGTGACGAATATTTATTATTTGGGAACCGACTGAATCTGGATAAGGTATGTTGAGAAGGCATTTTTCCTATTCAATTAAAAGCTTCCCTTATAGAGACAGTTTTATGTTATGAATAATTTGGTTAATAAATTGAATTGCACGACCAAAGTTCAAATCACTCTATGCATATATCCTCTACCTGTCCCAAAAGTCAGCCGATACTTGGACAGTCCCTTCAAAATAAGCTGGTTACAACTCTCGATTTGTCGGTTAAAAATAATTTCGACAACTACGCCAAAAATGAATGAGACAATCCTACCATTTATACCTATATACCTGCGTTTGATAAAACCAAAATTTGCAAATGACATCATGCATTAGTACAAAAATAAACGCTCAATTAATTCAAGGTGGAGCCTGTGCGCGTTATTGACGCTCACTCTTTTTCAAACCTTTTTTACTCTATCTACTGGTAGGAATTATCGAACTTGATTCACATTGAAGACAAATTGTAAATTGTAACGTAGGCATAGAGTTAGGAATCATATATAGGTTGTTTATTATTGAAGCTTCAGTTTTTGAGTCTAATGAGCCTGAGCCAAAACTCTTCCTCTCAAAATTGTCAGTTTCTTAAAATAAAAGTGAGTCATGCTCGGGTTCGTATTCCATTTACACAGAGGGAAAACGTAATCATGATTCCTCGTACATGGTGATGCATAAGTTTTGGTACCGTGGAATTTAAATTGAGAAATATAAGTTCAGTACGACTTCATATTAACTGTAGCCACAAAAGACGCTCGAGCAAACGAATAAATGAAACTGCGTTGTCTTGAAGGAATGATTTTCCATCAGATATAAATTGAAAACCGGTTACAGATTTCATACTGATAAATAGTTAGGGAACACCCTGTGTTAATAATTGGAACACTGTGCCTTTTCAATTCTCAGAAAAGAAAGGAATGGATTCATTTGTTTCAAAATAAATTCGGAAGACACCTTTTTTGATAAAATGCCGTCGGTTTGACGGGGACTTACAGTCATTGTTAATTCCTTCAGCTGTACGCATCTTGTGAAATATAAGTCCAGGTTATAAACTTAAGGTGCTGTTTACTAATCATTTTGTATTTTCTAAAGATTACAAATTGTTGGGCTGCAGACGAGAATTGATATCAAGGAAGCGACTCTTCTCAAGCGAAGTTACCCGAGAGGCCCGACAGAAGCTAAAAATTAAAGCAAGGTCGATATACAGTGGTTCAGTACGCTGCAGGCACCCGGCCAAATAAGGAATTGGGAAGTGAGCAGTCCATGAATATTGAACCCGGGACCTGATTACAAGAATTCTAACACCCTCTCCAATCCGTGCTGTCTTCTCCAAACAGACTTTTAGAGTTATTCAGCGGTGTAAGTCTGATTTGGTTAACTTTTATTTTCTTTTTCGTGCTTCTGAAGTCAATCCTGAAGTTCAAGCTCATGTCTTCAGATGACGAGTAGTTCTATTCTATCCCATACAACGAACATTCCAAATCCAGGAGTCTTTCTTTGATTGAATTCGATACATCGAAAATTCATTTTCGAAAGGAATATTTTAGTGGTAGAATTTTGTATAACTGACGAGGGGAACGTCAGGGCGAATATTTTTAGAAAAATTTGAAATTCTAACCAGAGAAATCTAATACGCATACGATGAGAAATCGGGAAAAATATGCGACTCGTCGTAGATTTCAGGTTTACGTCAGCAGTTGACCTGGATTTGAATTTTGGAAATGCGTCTGTGCATGTGTGAACGGCATGAACGTCCTCGGCCTCCTCTCACTTTTCCTTTCCCGCCCGCGCTCGCTCTCTTCCCATAGGTTGAATGCACGAACTGGGGGTCAGCAGATGTACCCACCCCACACAAAAGCACACCTCCAAAATTCAAATCCGGGTCAACTGCTGACCTAAACCTGAAATGTGTGACGAATGACATATTATTCCAGATTTCTCATCGTATCAGAATTCACTAGTAAGAATTTCAAATTATTCTAAAAAAATATCAGCCCTGACGTTCCCCTCGAAGTCCTCCGTCGAAGACTTTCGTGTAGGTACACCTTAAAAGATGTTAACTTGAATGTGTCGTGTAATTGTGTTTCATGAACTCTAGGGTTGTTAACGATGTCTACTTTTTCATCCAAGTTTGAGAATGACTGGAAACTGAGGTTGAATGTTCATTCGAGAGTGCTTTTAACAAGATTCGAAAGGTCACAAATCGGAACGGATATTGGACACAGGGAATTAGAAAATTGTACGAAAAGTCAACAGTCAAAAACTTCAGTACCAACTAGAAAGAAACTTAATGAATGCTCAACGTGTCAGAAGATATTTGCAAATATGCAGGGTTTAAAAGTTCACATAAAAACACACACGGGTGCAAAATTACATGTCTGTTCAATTTGTTCCAAATCGTTTGCTGTGAAAAGATATTTAGCCCAGCACTTGAAATGTCACAACAAAGAAAAGCCCTACGAGTGTCTTCTTTGTGACTATACTACCGCTTATAAATACGATGTGCAAAAACATTATAGGGTTCATACAAATGAGAAACCATACAAGTGCACAGTTTGTGCGAATAGTTTTTCTCAATCATCGAGTTGTGCAACTCACATGAGGACTCACACACAGGAGAAACGATTTAAGTGCCCAGTTTGTGCAAAAAGGTTTTCTCGAACATCAAATTGTGTGAGACATATAAGAACTCACACAGGGGAAAAACCATTCAAGTGCGAAATTTGTGAGAAATCCTTCTCTCATTCCGATGGATTGACTAGTCATATTAGAAGTCACACACGGGAGAAGCCTTTTAAATGTGAAATCTGCATGAAATCATTTTCTCAATCATGTGGATTGATTTATCACACAAGAACTCACACAGGGGAGAAACCCTATAAATGTGAAATATGTATGAAATTATTTCCTCGATTGAATTCACTGAGTAAGCACAGGAGAACTCACACAGTGGAGAAACTTTAAATGCCTCATTTGTACCAAATCTTTCGCTAGGTCGAGTACTCTACGTAATCATGTGACTGACTACTCAAAAGATGCCTTCGGGAAAAGAAATGGCGTAATTAAATGGAGATTAACTTTTCCATTGCGAATGCTTAGATTTTTAAGCGGGGACAGAATCATACCACAGTTCCCCAGCACATAGAAGCATGCAGGTTCAATTTAGCTACAATGCTCCATTATAAGTAAGTTCTTGTCTCCGACCTTCACAAAAACTTCTTTGCAGGTCATAACCCGACTAACTACACCAAGAATTACAAAATAATTATATGTTGTTTCAATTAATAAGCTAAGTTGTAAATAAATTAGTTTGAGTAATACTTGTCAAGCAAGATAGATAAAAGTATGATTATTTGTGTTCGTTTGTCAAATAAACAAACATTCGTTGAATTTTTGAAATCATATTGTCTAAATAAAATACATGAGTCTGTGTGATACATATAGTTAGATGTTAAAATAAAGAAAAGTTTTTTATAGCTCAAACCAAGATTAAAGGAGGTTAGACACGGAGATAGGATTTTCGGCCATGAGAAATCATAATTTTGATGCAGTGGTTTTTGTCGCATTTATGAAGAGTAGAGAAAAACAACTTACTTTTATGTCAACCTGAGAACCTGACTGTGGTGACTGCAAAAGAGTTTGACTCAAAAATTCTAATGTTTGACCTCCCCAGGTCAAGGTGAAGTTGAGAAAAAGTTTAAGAAAAAGAAATGTGGCAAGTTTGTCTCGACTTTCCATGGGCGCGGAAGGGAAAGGGCCAAATCCGTGACGTAATTGTGACGTCAAAAAGTGTATTTCGTCCACACATTTCAGGCGGCAGGGCCGAAGGGCCAACCTTACGTACTCTACTCAAATGCTCAACCAACCGCAGCTCAACCACAACCAAATAACTATACAAATTCAAATGATCAGCAAGCAACGTCAAAACTTTATTTTAATTTGTTCTGAAATGTAAATATTTCCAAACAAACTGCGAGTTCTGATTAAATTGCTATTTATCATAATTCGCAGCATTGGCATTTTCTTAATTCGATTTGGTTACTTTATATGTTGAATGCTCTGGAATAATTAATTGCGAAGGAACTATTTCAAAGTCAAGGTTCCGAGCGCGGACAAATTCAGATATTCGCGTATCTTACTTGATAACAATAGATTACGTCTGTCTACCTGTTTTAATTTTCGTATCAGATAATATCATGAGACAATACATCGACCGTTTTGACAATCATACTTTGAACCAACCAAATATATGAAATTTCTCTCAATTATCTGAACACAGGAGGTTATATTTCTATGTATTAAAATAATTAATTCCCCTTTCCTTAAAGTTCTCTGGCGATTGGATCATCGAGCAAGTGGTGTGACCATGTCACAGGGTATTCCAAAACGAATTTCCCAGAAAATTGAGATTTATTAGAAAAATGCACCGAGCACTAATCGTAAGTGGGAACAGCAATAAATTAAGATACGTTTCATGAAGCATGTTTGGACTATTTTTAAGTGTGATATACATTTTGCCTTGGAAATGGTTCGTTTATTGTGAAAGTGAGATGTATATGTTGTAGTCCATGTGTATGTCTATGACACGAATTTTAACGTAGGACAATACCGGACGAGATGAAAATAATAGTTTGACCGTTTGACCGTTTGACCGGAAAATTGAGGTACAAGGTTTGGTGCAGAAACTATTTCGACGGTCTAACTATTATTTTCATTTCATTATGTCCTACGTTAAAATTCGTGTCATAGACATACGAAGTATTCAGGTACATATAGGCTAGCCCATCTGTCTCCCATCTCGTCATTTCTCATCTTCTTTCATGTGTTTAAAGTGAGATATATATTTTCTGCCCATGAGCCCATGTGTACTCGCCCAAGTACATGCGGGCTAGTCCGGAGACAGCTGGGCTAGTCTAAGTACATACAGGCTAATCTAAGTACATACTGGCCGGCCTGAGTACAGACGGGCTAGTCCGAGTACATACGGGCTAGTCTGCATGTACTTGGACAGGATATACACATGGGTTACGACATATATTTTATGATGTAGCTATGGAAATGGTTTTTGCTTTGATAAAGTGAGATGTACATCAAATAACGTAGGATTTTGCAACTGGTGCTACATTTTTGAATATTTCTCCAGATTATCTTGCTCGTGTTCCAATTGAAGCCAACGTATGTTCAAACTGAGACTCTGGCTTAGCAAGAAATGGGAAGAAGACCTGACCTAATTTGACAATCTTATTTTAGGATTCTAAAATAAAGTGATCGATTTCTTGTTAATTAACTACATTCTTATATGCACACCACTTCTTATAACGAGAGATTAATTTTTCAATTTTGTGGCTCTAATCATACACTCATACGTTCAGTTAATTCCTGAAAGCATTTCTGGCTTACGGGATGATCTACGATAGGGTGATGCAACAGGTGTGCATAATTTAGTTAATCATAATCCGCCTTCAGACTTTCGCTCAGTTGTAAAGGGTGGTTCAGAAAAATCCGGTTGAAAATTTACGTCCTGCTTAGAAATGTTCTCATATGTGCATACTGAGGTATAGGGTGAGGTGTGCCATTTTCAGCCACCATGGAGACAATGTGCTAATTACGGCCACCTCTTAACTACGTGGGCATGGCAAACATGCAATGGCGGTGGCAGTTATTAGCACACTTTTTAAGGTTATCGAGGAATTAACCCATAAACGACAAGTGCGCTAATTCCAGCCTATCTTAATGCACGTGACTCCTCCAACGGACATGTGCAGACGAGACGGTGTACAAATTTCAGCCAGGGGGCAGGGAGAGGAGTTTTTTTCCGCGTTACCTCACGTGATAAATGGTCGAAATTGGCACACTTTCCCAAAGTGGCTATAATTAGCCCACCCGCCCTTATTCGTCAATTTTCTCAAATTTTTGACATAAAGTAGATATCTCAAGACAAAATTAACGGGTGTGATAAACTGATGGAGCTCCCTGTGTATAATAAATGATTCACAAGTGAAGATGGAACATGATGGAAAACTTTGAAGAAAGTGTTTGCTAGTGGATTTGCCTTTTAATGCGAACTTAATTAAATTACAATTGATGCCAGGCACGCAGTGAGTGATGATTAAATCTAGATTTATCCATCCTGGCTCCTGTTTCCATTGAGGTCTGATATTAATACGTGATAATGCATTTGGATTGACAATTTGAGGGATTACAGGAACACACGGCGTACGTACATCTGTCCGATCAACACGTCAGCCCTTGAAATCTTGACACTTTGTTTTTCATCAAGCTACACGAACCATGTGTAGTCATTTCTTACCAATAATTCGCACTGCAAAAAATTGTTTTAATTAACACATACTTAAATATATCTATACTCGATTATTATTTTTTATTTATTGACAATTTACGCAGAAAATATGAGGAAGCGTTTCATGAAATTTCTTGTGATTGTGATATTTTTGCAACAATGTGATTTTGCTGTGTATGGCATGCTGCGACCGAATGCTCCACAAGACGTGGAGAAAAACACGTACGAAGAAAGTGAAGAGGTCACGCCTGTCCCACCGTATTTCGAGGAAGCTGGCGTCAAATCTTCATCCTCGCATTTGAAATACCTTGGATGCTATGATACATGGAAGAGTAAATTCGCGACCTACGCGACCAACAACTACTATGAAGACTTGACTTTGGCTCAGTGTGAACAATCCTGCATAAATAACGTAAGGCAATTTTACTCAAACCTACAAGTATCGAAATTAAGACTGTCTTTGCCACATTTAAATATTATAGAAGGGGTTCAATTCCGCAGACACACTTTGTTTCTATGATTTTTCTTATTGAAGCTTAGATACTTAAAATTATCATTCCTACGCATTTATGAGCACTTTTCTTCAAAAAAAAGATAAGAAATGGGGTTATACAGTGGACTAGTCATCTCTCACGAGTCGTGCTATGACAGCATTCAGATATCACACATTCTGATTCAAAAAATGGCTTATATTCAATTTCTACGAGGAAGAGATGCTCAAATCCTATATAAATTTGGCTTCACCTCATTTTGACCAATGTATCGCTGCTTAATCACCACGTTATCCCCATTGTCATTTTAACAATCATTTGACATCGTCCGGACTTTACAAAACTTAAGGATACTTTAAATTTTTTGTAGGCTGGACATTCGGATATTGAAATCTTCGTAACGCGGGGTATATTTTGCGGTTGTACCAAATGGCATATGGATGATTTAGTGAAATTGGATGACGAATCGTGTCATATCAAATGCGCTACGACCGAAGGACAAGAAGAACGTTCTTGTGGAGGAAACCATGCAAATTCACTCTACTGCGATCCAATCGAGAGTGATAATTGCAGAAATTATGAAATTGAATCCCATTCTGAATCTGAATCAGAATCACTGGAATCCGACGAATCTATGGAAATACAAGGATTGGACTTCGCATTGAGTTGTTTCAATTGTACGAACCATTTGAGCTGTTACACAAGTTCATTCGATGCAAAATTGGCCTACATCCCAGAAAATACCCCATCTGTATGCGTCAAATTTTGTGCCAAATCTTTGGAGCATTACAGTCAAAAGACTGGTCAAATGGAAACTAGGGAAGCAACGAAATATGCAAATGTTGGATGGAATTCTAGGGGCGGATTTCACGTGGCAACTTGCGGGTGTTTTGATGAGTTTCCTCAATATGAAATATTATCAGACGAGTATTGCAATACACCTTGTCCGGCGAATTCAGAGGAAATGTGTGGCGGGAATGCGCCATTTATTTTTACAATGTATGACACCAAATGGGATCAGGGAACCGGGAGTGAGACAATTTCAACCACGGAGGTTATCACGAGCGCGACTCAAGAATCGTCCACTTCAACGATCGAATTTTCTTCCGAAAGTTCGTCGCCAAGTACTATCGACACTACTGTTGCGATAACGAGTACAGTTTCGACGACAGATTTCGGTAAGGAATTCGATCACTATAGCCATTAAAGTTTAGACTAATGATTTCGGGCCGACAACCGAATACCACACATGCGTAGTTACTGTGCCGAATTGTTCAATTTACGAAATATTTGATACCATTCGGTGAACTTTTCGGCAGATATCACGATCGGCTAACTTGTTTAATCCACCAAATATTTGGTACTATTCTGTCTAACTGTTCGGCGGACATAATATTCAGATTTATTCGCCCAGATTGTTGAATTTACCAAATATTCGGTACTGTTCAGTCAAATTTCCCAATATACCAAATATTCGGTACTATTCGGCTGAACTGTTCGGCGGACATAATATGCTGTTTCATTCGGCTGAATTCTTCAATTTGCCAAATACATATACTGTACTATTCGGCCGAACTGTTAAACTTGCCAAATGCTTGATACCATTCGGCTGAATTGTCAGGATGACCAAATATTCGGTACTTCTCGGGTAAACTGTTTGGTAGAGCAAATATTCGGCATTACTCGGTCGAATTGCTTCCTGGACGTAATACTCTACAATTCGGTTGACTGATTGTAAACCTTAAAAAAAAGTTGCAGCCACTTCCACTACTGAATTTCCAAGTTCGAGTACTATTGGAAGTACACCAGAAACTACTACCGAATGGGCCAGCCCAGAGGTTACAACAACTACGCCAAAAGTACCTGAAGACAAAACTCCCACTGCGGGGCCATGTTTCCCTAAATGTGATGCAATAGACCGGCATGGTATCCATTGGACTGAGTGTCCTGGTAAAGTGGCGAATGGATCATGTCCAAGAGAGACTCCTGGTTTTGCAACTTGGAAATGCTCTCCTTCGGGGTCATTCATCGGGTCACCTGATTACTCCCAATGCTCTACACAATGGATTAAAAATATTGGAGACCAAATTGGCGAAGTATGATCTAACATGCATAAATTGTACAGGGTGGTTCATGGAGTATTTTATTAAGGCTGTAATTTGTCTGGGTTGTTGGACATCAGCAGTACAGCGCATCACATATGAACCGCCCTGTACAAGGTACTAGTGGTAATTTAATTTCACGTTATTTAATTAAAACGTTTAATTTTAGGTGGTCATCCCGGAGGAAGCAAGTGCGATTTTTGAGAGCATTGGTTTTGGAATGAAAGAAAATCAAGAAGAATTAGGAAATTACTTTGGTCATGAAATAAACGAAATCATGGGACTTGTGTCGAAAGTTTTTGAAAAATTGACGCCAAACACGGATGTTGTACCCTTCGAAAATTTGACAGACGCTGCGGTGGCAATTAATGAAAATCTTTTGGTCAACTCTCATCCATGGGTGGAACTCTCTATTGTAAGATTTACTCAGAAAACTTTTTAAAATTATAGGGTGGTTCATAAAATATTTGACGACCGATTCCTATCACAATGTAAAATCGACCTAGGTTTTAATAGAATACAAGTAAATTATGAAGCACCCTGCTATATATATTTCAGCCCAATCGATCGTTCGTCGGAACCAAATTACTTCAAACGATTGAATCCAGCGCATATAACCTTACTTCGAAAGCAACGGCAGTAGTTCTGGATAAATATCGAAAATTTTATGAAACCGAAAGTCCTGGACTTCTCAAGATATCGGCCGGAGGTCAGTCGAAATCATTGACCGGGAACGAAAGCTTGATATTTCCCTTTGACGGAGAGACAGGTGATGGGTCATTCATTCGATTGCCAGATGGGTGGGCGAATCACGTTCCGGTCGCACTTCGTAGTCCTGGCGCTGAGCTTAACTTTATTGGGATGTCTATCTCGGCAAAGATTATTAGAGGGATTTTACCAGAAGCATCTGTCGCGTAAGTCAAGTTTAATGTCAAATCAACTTAATTCCATACCTCACAAGGGATGTGCTTCGGAAGTGAGTAAATTACTATATCTGGCATATTATCGGCACCTCGTCTGGATTGAGATAGGGGGTATGCAAGGTTATGTGCAGACTCCATGCCAATACATGTGTTTTGTTCATAATGATGTTTCCCCTACTTTAATTTGAAGCTTCCCTCCATTGAAACTGAACTGCTATCTTGGATTTCTTCCTCTGCTCCCGGATATCGAGATTCAAATAGGGAATCCAAACCCGGACCCCTTTTTGAAACCCGGGTTTTTGGGTTTGGACTATCAAAACCCGGGTAAAACCCGGGTTTTACCCGGGTTTTTCAAAATCATAAAATGTATATTTCCAAGCAACTTCGCAGTACGAAAAATATT
>JAQFYE010005383.1:0-12030 GCA_034694305.1 Protaphorura glebata | reverse complement strand
CCCAAGTTCCGTAGTAGGCTGAGACCGACCCCCGAGAGCCGACCCCCAAAGATTCCACCCAGTTCCGTAGTGGGTGGATGCACAATCCCCCCTTGCATACTACTCACATAGTAATGTTTTTCGGACTATTCCTACTCACAAAGTCATCCATAAACGGTCCTAATTGTTAAGTCGTGTCGTATTTAACAATAATTCTAAAATGTATTAATTAATTTTTCATAATAAATAATCAATTAGCTCCCCTTTGGCGATTTCTTGTTCCAACAGTCAATCCAATTATGAAAACGGATGTAAAGTGACGCCGGTGTTGTCTGTAATTCCACGGTAAACTCCTGAGAAATCCAGTTGCACACAAAATAGAGTCTAAAAAATCTTGAATATCCAATAATACGTGCTCAATCTTAGATAGTGATAAGGCTCGACATCGGTCCTTTTAACCACGACGTAACAGAGGGTGGCCACCCGGTCAATCTTAGTACCGCAGTCCAGTTCCAACGAAAATCCAAAATGGTTGGGTTTTATCTACTGGGTTAGACAGCAGGGAAGACTAGGACAGACACGACAATGTGAGCAAAACAGGTGAGCAAGAGCTCCTCGTAGACGACCACTGTCAGAATTCAAATAGTCGTAATTGGCAAACTTTCCCAAAGTGGTTCTAATTAGCTCACTTTACCCTAAATATACTTATCAGGTACTAACGAAAAAAGATCTGCTCCTCGGTTTGTCTGTTTTTCCTAATAAAACTAGCTGTAGCCCAAACCACTAATACCAGAAACCTTATGTGAGCAGAATGCATTAGGTGGTCCATGAAGTTTGTCAAACAAAAATTTGTACCCAATGGACAATATTGAAATTACAAAGCCGGCATTTGCACATGACATCGACTACAACACCGATTGATCATAGATTCGTTGCCACAAGGTGATCATAAATATTGTACATATAATAGAAACGACAAACAAAATATACGACAAAGTCATCAAAGGAATGTATACCACTTTATCCGTCATTCACTCATTCTTATTGCACCGTCTTTGTCAAAGTCTCACTGACGAAGGACGCTGTGCTGAGTATCGACAGAGGGTGTTCATATCATACAGCCGAAGCCACCGATGACGTATTGATGAAAGAACATGGGAATAATACACGTATTGTAGCCCCGTACTGCAATAACGACACGCCAAATCCACAACTCTATGCGGAACCTGGCTGGGATGGTTATCGCCAGGACTGCTTTTGCAGGAATGACGACTGCAATAATGTACCTCTTCCTCAAAAATAAAAGACTAAATCACTTTTAATTCATATAAATTTGAGCAATTAAATTGAAATAACCATTTGTCTTCTCAAATTTGAGTCGAACGCAATCCTATAAACGTTGGCTGCGCAATAAATTGGCTTGTATTGTATGGTACAGTATGTATATTTGAAAATTTCATTACTCGAGTCTGTTCTTAAAGAGAGAAACGAGACAGACTGAAAATGTTGTGGGTTTTAAAACTCGGGTTGAACCCTTATAAAAGCCAACCCAATTAAACCCCCCCTGTCTACCCTTGTTCGTATAAATCTTTAGCCACTGATACAGAACGCATCTATCGTTCACAGCCATTGCTAGCTAAGCCGAACGAATTACATAAAAATTGTTTGAGTCAAATTTGCTTGTTCACTAAACCTGTTATTCAAGAAATATAGTCCGGGTTTTGTGAAAACCCAGGAAAAAAAAGATTTTATTGAATGTTTCCTACAAACTGAAATGATTACTTATTTACTTGAAATCATATTATAAGAAAAGCAAAATATGAAGAGTTAATCGGAGACTGGACGGATTTATCTGCAATTTCGGCGACGCAGATCTATCTGGTAATCTGGCATATCAGAATCTTGATGGGAACAATTATTTTGATTATGACCATCATTCCCAAGGCAGAGATCGCTGTCAAGAGCCATGACATCAGTCTCGCGGATATTTTGGATTCGGTTTTCTAATAGGGAAGCTTATGTATCGACACGGATCCGCATGAAATGATGTTTGGAAACCTTTCGAATCCCGAAATCTACTTCAATATTCAATTTCTTTTACGTTTTGGAAATTTTTGAAAACTGCATTTTATTTTCATCAAGAGTAATGTTAGAGCTGTATACGTTCCAAATTTCAAGTTTTTAGCTCGCACGGTTAAGATTGAAGAACCACTCGAAACTGTATATATAAAAAAGAAAACACCCTCTGTATGCAAAAATATTATAGAGATATATTATTTTTTACAAATATATTCGGATTTCCTGTGAAAAAGTACTACCGAGTAGTTTGGGGGAAGGAAAGTTACTCCGTGACGTGTCATAGATTATTGCTACAGAATATTTCAGAAGTGCTTTCTAAATACGTATCCGTATATTCGGAAATTTTAGGAAAACATATCGGCCAAAACTGGGAACGAAGGAAGGTTGATTGTGTTTCCTAGCAAAAAAATACTTCAACGTTGAATTTGTATGAAAATCTAATTAAATGATTATGGACTCGTCCGCGATGGTCGAACCACGATGTGGTTCAGTAACTTCATTTTAAGTTTAGTCCCGTCTTTGGATGAATAGCTCAAATAGTTCTCCAGATTAAAAAGGAATTAGGACGAGTAGGAATTGAACCCGGGAACCTGTTGACACAAATCTAAGCAAATATTACACAAAACACATGCCGCATTTCCTGTTTATGACCAGCCAAACCATATTAATTTATTTCAAGTCAGTTCATTGGAAACAGACCCGGAAATCATAACAAGGAATTTCATGTGAGTTCATTCCTCCCATCGACAACCTAGTCGTTTCTACACACATTTCCTCAGCCCATACTCTGTAACCCATCCACGGACTTCAAATTGTGCCTAAAAATGTTGTTCGCCACACTCAAACTCTTACTATTCCTCCTAATTGCCCAAAAATTTCAAGCGGTTTCAGGTAAAACTAAATCTCAAATGTGTAAAGTTTCGCTGAATTTAGTCCCTCCGTTGGTCAATTGTGATCGGGGTGTTTTTTAAAACTTTTTCAGATTTCCTAGCAAAAATAGCTAGACATATGGACAGAGAATTCCTTGGAGACATCCGATCATCTACATAAACTTTTCATTTGATTTAATGAATGAATGAATTAATTTGTGAAATTTATGTAAATATAGGTCTGAAGTGTATAGCTTGTGTCTCTCTGAATCAACTCGGTCAGAATTGCTACTCGCCAGGAAGAACTGATTACTTGAAGGAATGTTTAGTGTCCCCAGGTAATACTGCAGTCTGCCAAGTCATTGTGGATTGGGGGGATCGGTTAGCCAGAAATTATTCAGGCATATCCAGAGATTGTTTGAACCGTCCATTCACATTGGATAAGTATGGTCCATACGGTGGACCTTCATGTGATGACGGGACCAAGTTTCAACCAATCGATCGTTTCCGCCAACAACAGTGCTATTGCAATACTGACGGATGCAATTCTGCGGTGCCAATTAACCCTCTTGATGTAACGACGACCACACTAGCACCAGTAACAACGACAATAACCAACCCAAATCAATCTTCAGGTAATTAAATAAACTTTTTGGTGGCTGTAGTAATGAGTAATGCTTGGTGGCCTACCAGGAATTATCAGTCCCTGGGAATCAGCCTCTGCACATAGAGAAATGAAAAGTATCAGCTTATATACTCTGATCTTTTATCCTTGGGAACGTGACATTTTTGGCGCAAATTTTGAACGGATTTTAAATGCTGATTCGCATTTGAGTGCAACAATTCTAATTTTTAGATTAAAAATTCTTTAAAACAATTTTTTGCTAGAATCAAGAGGTTATAACATTCCAGCTTGACTTAGAGAGTTATTATTACTAAAAACATTGCAGCAAAAATTGTGCGGCCAGGTAGATTTGAACCCGTACTGGTCACGTCTTCCCAAACCCGAGCTTCTCTATTTATTTCTTAAGAACTTGACTACCCGTCCTGTCATATTGAGAACCACAAATGGGGCAATGCGTCCTTAGGAGGGATAGAATTAAGAGGTTGGTCGTGACGGAAAAGATTGATGAAGTCGGTTTATCGAGTCATTTGGTCCATTTGAGGACTCTCAACGTCATTTAAATTAGTATTCCGCCCGTCGATTCACTGACCATATGTCTCGACTGCCCCACACACAAATATGATTAAATCATATCATCATAAAAAGTAATCATAAAAAGTTAAAGATGTGGAGATTTAAAGAAGTCCTTAAAATACTATAAGTCTGATATAATGATGACGCGCATAATCGGGTTGAAATCCTTCAAACTATTTTATTTCTAATCAGGCAAATTGCTTTCATTTTCTTTGAATTTGAATTTTCTTCAACGCGCTTTCATCATCGAAGTCACTCCTTTTAGGTACGCTTGTTAACCACTTCGTTAATGCCTGAATCTTTATTTGAGCGTCTCCTGATATTACTAAACGTTACGAAATTTTTCAGGATTATCACCTTACTCAAATTTTCCATTATGACTCATTTTATTTTGAGTTCCATCAAATGGTGGGGAAATATTCATTCAAAAATTTATTACAATTTATATGTCCGTCCGATTTTTGTGAATTGACACAACATTGACATAATGAGCATCAAATCAAATACCTCTAGATCATTACGACACACCACACACCAAACCAAAACAGGAAGGTCTAGTACTATTTGATTCTCCAAATGAAGTTCATGTTAGTTCATTCACCCCATCGACAACGTAGTCATTTCTACACACATTTCCACAGCCCTAGCTCTGTAACTCATCCACTTGAAATTGTGCCTAAAAATGTTGTTCGCCACACTCAAAGTTTTACTATTCCTCTAATTGCCCAAAAATTTCAAGCGGTTTCAGGTAAAACTAAATCTCGAATGTGTAAAGTTCGACTGAATTTAATCCCTCCGTTGGTCAATTGTGATCGGGGTGTTTTTTTTTAAAAATTGCGTCCATTAGTTCCAGTCAAGGATTTCCTAGAAAAAATAGCTAGACATATGGACAGAGAATTCCTTGGAGACATCCGATCATCTACATAAACTTTTCATTTGATTTAATGAATGAATGAATTAATTTGTGAAATTTATGTAAATATAGGTCTGAAGTGTATAGCTTGTGTCTCTCTGAATCAACTCGGTCAGAATTGCTACTCGCCAGGAAGAACTGATTACTTGAAGGAATGTTTAGTGTCCCCAGGTAATACTGCAGTCTGCCAAGTCATTGTGGATTGGGGGGATCGGTTAGCCAGAAATTATTCAGGCATATCCAGAGATTGTTTGAACCGTCCATTCACATTGGATAAGTATGGTCCATACGGCGGACCTTCATGTGATGACGGGTCCAAGTTTCAACCAATCGATCCTTTCCGCCAACAACAGTGCTACTGCAATACTGTCGGATGCAATTCTGCAGTGCCAATTAACCCTCTGGATGTAAAGAACACCACACTAGCACCAGTAACAACGGCAACGACCACACTAGCACCACCACTTCCGACCCCAGCCCCAGTAGCGCCACCTCCACACCCTGTTGGAAATCAATCTTCAGGTAATTAAATAAACTTTTTGGTGGTTGTAGTAATGAGTAATGCCTGGTGGCCTACCAGGAATTGTCACTCCCTGGCACTCAGCTTCTGTACATAAGAGAAATGAAAAGTATCAGCTTAGAGACTCTGATCTTTTATCATTGGGAACGTGACACTTTTTGCGCAAATTTTAACCGGATTTTAAATGCTTATTCGCATTGAATGGAACAAATTTTATTTGCTAGAACCAAGAGGTAATAATAATCCAGCTTGACTTAGAGCGTTATTATTACTAAAAATATTGCAGCAACAATTGTGCGGACAGGAAGATTTGAACCCGTGCCGGTCAGGTCTGTTGATTTGCGCAGTGAGAAAAGACATGAGTCTATACGACTCTGATAAAAAAAAATCTGTATTATGTCCACACGACTTGATTAAGTTAAATCTGAATAATTTTCTATTGTTTGGTTTGAAATAGGTCGAAAGTGTATTACTTGTGGTTGGCCGACCGCGAAAGGGGGCCAGACCGAAGACTGTCATGCGCCTACGACAAAATCATCGAAGGAATGTATACCACTTTATCCGCCATTCACTCATGCGTATTGCACCGTCTTTCTCACAGTCTCACTGACGAAGGACGCTGTGCTGAGTATCGACAGAGGTTGTTCATATCATACAGCCGAAGCCACCGATGACGTATTGATGAAAGAACATGGGAATAATACACGTATTGTAGCCCCGTACTGCAATAATGACACGCCTCCTCCACAGCACTATACGGAACCTGGCTGGGATAGTTATCGCCAGGACTGCTTTTGCAGGAATGACGACTGCAATAATGTAGCTCTTCCTCAATAATGAATTACTAAATCTCATTTAATTCAATTAAATTTAAGGAATTATAATGAAATAAGCGTTTACCTTCTCAAATTTGAGACGAACACAATGCTATGAACATTGACTACGCAATAAATTGGCTTGTACTGTGTGGTACAGTATGTATATTTGAATATTTGATTACTCGAGTCTGTCCTTCACGAGAGAAACAAGACCGGACTGCACTGGGCCGTATGTAAATAGTGGTTCATTCATATTTTTAGTTATTGACCATATGATCGTACCGTTGAGCTTTTATGAAAATCTATACTCATCAAAACCCGTAAAACCCAAAAACCTCTCGGGTTTTGAAAATGTTGTGGGTTTTAAAACCCGGGTTGAACCCTTATAAAAGTCAACCCAATTAAAACCCCCCTGCCTACCCTTGTTCTTACAAATCTTTAGCCACTGATACAGAACGCATCTATCGTTCACAGCCATTGCTAGCTAAGCCGATCTGAATCTATATTTGAAGACGTCTCAGGTAAATGTTTTCTCAAATCAAACAAAGTTGCGCTGAATTTAGTTCCTGTGTCGGCCAATTGTGATTAGGGTGATTATTAAAGTTTTCTCGCGTCCATATGTTCCAGTCATAAATATTTTAGCAGAAATAGAGCTAGAATACCTTGGTAAGATTTGATCCGCCAACCAGTGCGCTAAATCTGACTACGATTTGAGCCAAGCAAAACAGTTTCACTTGTACCATTGTACTACGATATACCAACTTAAACATCCGAAATTGATAGAGAAATAATTGTTCCGTATTTGTTTAAATTGGGTCTTTGTCATGGTGGGAAAAAACTTTGGCGGTCTCTCCCGGATATCATTTTGGTACTTTCTTCCCCAAAATTCGTTTCAACAAGTGCTGAATGAAGTATTCCGAGATAGTTGTAACATTTTGGGGCACTTTGATGAGAGGGATGACTCCAAGACCCGTCATAGCACCGACAACCATAAATAGTTTGAAAACAATTTTTGCTTGTTTTTAAAAAGACATCGGTGAGGTTCTTCCTGCACAGCGGGGGGTGAGAACTCGATATTTCTGTTTTTTCGACGCAATCCGACAGAGATGAGTATGTTATTCACTGTGTGCTGCGAGATACCGTAATTCCGTCCTTTTTCATCTCCTTGGCAACTGTATTTCTGAGAAACGGTCCTCGGAAACTTTCGGAATCCTGAAATTCACTTCAACATCCAATTTCTTTGGCATTTTGGAAATTTTTGAAAACTACAATTTTTTTCATGAATAGTAATGTTAGAGCTCTATACTTTCCAAATTTTAAGTTTTTAGAACGCGCGGTTAAGAAATGAGAACCATTGGAAACTGTATAAATAAAAAAAAGACGCTCCTGTAGAGTTGGATTTTTTAAATGTTTCTTTTTATCAATTGTAGATAAGTGGAGTTACTTGTATATAATATACCCATCTGGTACTAACGAAGAAGGATCTGCTCCTCAGTTGGTCTGTCTTTCCTAATAAAATTAGCTGCCAGAATCTATACATACGCTAGTGGATCAGATATACATACAGATGGTCCTAACAAAATTAAGAAATAAATTTGTACCCCTTAGACAATTTTGAAATTAGAAAGCCAGCATTCCTCATGACATGAGGTGTTGGAGGAGTCTATTTCCCCTCCCCGACCGGAGTGGCTTATTGACATTCAACATATAAATTAGCTCAATGAATGAATCTTTCATAATTTTTCTACAAATATATTCAGATTTCCTTGTGGGGGAACGAAAGTTACTCCGTGTCAGCCCGTTTCATAGATTAGTTGCTACAGAAGGGTTCATAAGTTCTTTCTAAATACGTATACGTATATTCGGAAATTTTTGGAAAACATATCGGCCAGAACCGGGAACGTAGGAATGTTGATTGTGTTTTCTAGGAATCTGAATGCAAAAAAAGTTTTCAGTGTCGATTTTTTATGGAAATGTTAGGAGGAAGAAAACTTGACATCTTTAAATTCTTTAAGAAATTCGTTATTGACAAAGTTGAATAATTGGATGAAGAATTGAATAATTGAGGAAACTGCTTCTAGCCAGCGAGTGCAAGGTGTTGAGAGTTGAGATTTTGTCCAGGCGAGCGGCCGACTGGGGCTAAGCCGGTGATGTCAGATGCAAATTGGATATAAATCTTGGACGTTTGGAACTGTACGTCGTCGATTGACATTAGAAATGTTCAAAACGGATTGGTAACCAAATTGAAAACGGACTTAAAAATAATTGACCTCAAGCTCAACATCCTCAGCACGCAAATCCGAACCAGGCCTAATTAAGGAGAGGTCAAGAAAATGGACGTCGATTCAGAACCGTACCTTTCGAATGTTTTACCATGAATTGTATTAAGCGTGCACAAATCAGACTGGAAACTACACGCTTCATCATAAAAAGGTGATATGCAGATATGAC
The DNA here is from genome assembly GCA_034694305.1 of Protaphorura glebata. Lineage (NCBI taxonomy): Eukaryota > Metazoa > Arthropoda > Collembola > Poduromorpha > Onychiuridae > Protaphorura > Protaphorura glebata. Next base: position 3,203 of record JAQFYE010005383.1, on the reverse strand, counting down.
AACCCTTCCGAGCGTGTTGTTTTTGCTAAATAAAAAAGTAATATTCTTTTAAATCTCTGTATTTCTATTTTATCGGATGAACGAAATATCGGTTTGCTATTAGTCTTGAATTAACATCAACGAAGTGACTCATCTCTACAGAAGTTGCTCTGCAGGTCACGTCGACCCAAGCAACAAAAAACAGGAAAGTCTAGTACTGTTTCATTATCCCGCTGTGCAAGGAATTTACGAATTCAGCAGGGTAGGAATTGAACCCGGCACCTGTCGGTACAAATCTCGGCGGACAATTTTCTGTTTATGACCAGCCAACCGGTTTTAAATTATTTCAAATCAGTTCATTGGAAACAGACCCGGAAGTCATAACAAAAAAGTTCATGTCAGGTCATCCACCTCTTCGAAAACAAGCAGCCATTCACATACACTTCCTTATATCCAAGCCTCGGTTAGACAGTCACTGGCAATCCTAATATTCATTCTGCTTAAAAATGTTTGTCGCTAGACTGAAAGCTTTTCTATTTCTCCTGATTGCGCAGAAACTGATCGAAGTATCGAGTAAACCTATATTTTAAACTCTTAGTATTTCTACTACTTACTCATTTACGTTAGTAACAGAGACTCAAATTACAGTTTCTCTCAAGTCCAACATCGCAAAAAAAAATCCGACAGGATAAACTAGGCAGGTTCGACAAGAAATATAGAAAAGCGAACAATAGAAATTGATTTTGAGACATTTCTAGCACTTCACCTTGTAATTTTTCTAGTTGTACATCGAATTGAATTAGGCATTTTTCAATTAAACATTGTTGCGTATAAATGCTTAGTCGAATTGTGTAATTTAGAGAACATATTATGGTACATTAAAATATTTATACACGCCTCGTTTGTTTAACTTTAAAGTCAGCAATGACGAAGATCAAAAGCCACGGAAGGTTTTGAACACCCCTCTAATCGGAAGTCAAATCAATAAGTTTTATGTCTATCACTGTACTAGGTTAAAAACTGACGGATATAAACATCTAACACAAAACTCACATGATCATCACTGCATTTGCAACACTGACGCTTGGAATTCTGCATATACAACCAACCCACCCCCTACGACCCCAGCTCCAGTGAAACCTCTCCCAGCTACCCCTGGCCCTGTTCGGCCGCCACCCACTACTGCCCCCGTTGGAAATCGATCTTGAGGTAATTAAATGATTTATTATTTTAAATGGCAAGAAATGAAGGACTTATTGCATAATGCTATAATGTGGATCATAACTCCGGATAAAAAAAGAGTCCACATTTATCAAAATTAGTAGAATCACAAGTGGGATTGGCCTTCGGAACCAATTTTTCCAATTCGACCAATTTTTATTTCTACATTAACAATTTTTTAAAAACAATTTTGCTAAAACCAAGATGTAATAATAGTCCAGCTTGACTTAGAGAGTTATTATTACTAAAAACATTGCATCAGGAATTGTGCGGCCAGGAGGATTCAAACCCGTGCGGGCCACGTGTGTTGATTTGAGCAGTGAGAAATGATCAGAGTCCATACGACTCCGATAAAGAAAATCTGAATTATGTCCACATGATTTTATTAAATTAAATCTGAATAATTTTTTATTGTTTTGGTTTGAAATAGGTCAAATTGTATTACTTGTTGCTCGTCGAACGCCAAAGGGGGTCAGACCGACGACTGTGACTGACTACGACAAAGTCATCGAAGGAATTTATACCACTTTTTCCTTCATTCAATCATGCTTATTGCACCGCCTTTTTCAAAGTCTCACTGACGAAGGACGCTTTGCCAACAAGGTACACTCGCGACCTGTCCCCTGAGTTTCTAGTTCTGACATATCCTGGGTGTTAGAGTCACTTATACTGATAAGAAATGTATACTTACTTTTTTGTCAATCCAATATGGGGGCCCTCCAGAGGTCACAAAAAATCAACACTTTTTAAAAAGAACAAAGACCCCCCAAAGTTGAAAAATTTTGAACAAAATAATCGAAAAATTAGAAGAATATTGAAATTTTGCAAAAAATAAAATTTTGATATTTTCAAAAAAGTCGCAAAACTAGATTTTTTTAAGAAATTTTTCTGGAAATTTTTCTTTTTGCAAAATTTAAATTTTGTCTTCAACCTATTTTTTTTAATTTTTCGACTTCTATTTTTATACTTGAACATTTTGAGATTTTTGAAAAAGAAAATCAAAATTCTATACTTTGCAAAAAATTTCTTTGAAAAATACTTAACCCCAAGACAGTCTCTTCGTTTTTGGCGGGGTACTTTTTTTTGTTCTTTATTTTTTTCAGATTAGCGCTTAGTGTCTGAGATATAGCCCGGACAAGGTTTTGACCCCCCGGTGGAAAAGCATACCTTAGCGTAGCTGACATTGCACTGCGTGTGCATGTCGGATGGCATTTCTCTACGTTCATGGGCCATCCGTTCGAGTCCACCTCGAAAAAACACACCTTGTCGTCAACATAAGATTTTTTCGTTAAAAATAAAGTTCGTCAATTCGATCGGTCATCCAGATTCCCTGATCTGAATTCTATCGACCATCTGCGGGATTACGCCTAAAAAGAAATTATGTTTTTTTTCACATTTCCAATAAAAATGACCTTAAACCTGGGATTCTGGAAATATGGAATTCTTCAAGCAAAGAAGTGAACCACTCGCAAACTCAATGCAGAGACGTTGTCAAGAGGTGGTCCGTGACGAAGGGTAGTCCGATGAAATATTTGTGACAAAAGTATTTTAAAAAAATTCCATGATTATTGTAGTTTTAGGCATAATTGTGTAATCGTGTTTAGACTTTTGAGTGACTGAAACGTGCGAGTTCGAACAAGATAAGACGTAGTGCCTTATCATAGATTTTCAGTACAAGTGCAACCCTTTCACTTCTAAAGAGCATGAAATTGGCTTTTCAAACATGTATTACTTTACATAGACATAACCATTTGAGCTGCTATTTCCAAAAATACTGCCCTCTCTCTCATAACGGATCCGACTTCATAAAACATTACTTGTTTCATCTTGGGGAAATAAAAAATGTCTGAATTTCCTGCTAGAAATATGGATTTATTGAAATCATTCGCCTCCCTTTGTGTCCGAAACTTTATCAAAACGTTGCCAAGCTGTTGTAGATTTGGGCCATAGCTAATCTCGTGACATTGACACCATCTCCATTAATCCACCCCCTCCAGATAGGA